>JAIUZE010011830.1:0-10319 GCA_022085475.1 Heliosperma pusillum | reverse complement strand
GCTAACAACCTTAGGGTGACCAACTTGGAAACCCAACTATCCCAAATGGCCTCAAATTTGTCAAAATCCCAAGCCTCAAGCTCCACAAGATTCCCATCTCAAACCATTCCCCCACCAAGGGAAAATGCTAGTGCCATGACATTGAGGGGTGGCAAGGAGTTGGAAGTGAATCCCCTTGGCAAAGGAAAGGAAAAGATGAAGAATATTGAAATGGAAACCATTGAGATTGAAGACCAAGGAGAATTGGTGGTTGGTCAAGAAGAGATATTGAGAAATGAGAAAGGGGGATACACACGCAAGGACCCCAAAGGAGACATTTCAAAGAAGGGCAAAGGCACTATTGAAGATGATGAAGTGGAAGAGTACATACCGGAAGTCCCATTTCCTAGTGCTTTGATAAGCACAAGGAAATATGCCAAGGAGAATGACTTATATGAGACCTTCCGAAAATGTGAGGTTAACATTCCTCTTCTTAACTTGTTGAATAGTGTCCCTAGGTATGCCAAGTTTTTGAAAGAACTTTGTACACCTAGGAGAAATCAAAAGAAGGGAACCCATAAGGTTAGGGTGAGTGAACATGTGTCGGCCATTTTCAAACAAAATTTACCAAAGAAATGTGGAGACCCGGGCATGTTCACTATTCCTTGCACTATTAGGGGGAAAAGTTTTAAACGTGCCATGCTAGACCTTGGGGCTTCTATAAACGTCATGCCTTTATCTATTTATGAGACCCTAGGTTTAGGACCTTTGTCTAAGACCGGGGTAGTCATTCAACTTGCCGATAGGTCTAGTGTTTACCCCAAGGGCATGGTAGCGGATGTACTAGTGGAAGTCGATAATCTTGTCTTTCCGGCGGATTTCTACGTCTTAGATATGGAATCTAGCTCTAGTGCCACCCCTCTCCTTCTTGGTAGGCCGTTTATGAAAACTTCAAATACCAAGATCGATGTTTCAAACGGGTGTTTGACTATGGAGTTTGAAGGAAAAAGATTAACTTACAATATATATGACTCCATGAGGTACCCGAGTGACCATCAATCTTGTTTTTTCTTGGATATCTTTGAGCCATTAGTGAATCAAATGTATAAACTTTGTGATAGAGACCCACTCGAGGTAGCTTTAACTAATCCCATGGAAGAGGAAGCTTTGCGCTTGTTGTTGGCCTTTGATGTGCAGGAATGTCTTGAAGAATTGGAGAAGGAAGAGCCAATAGAAACATATGAGGAGCTCAACGTCATAGAGATGCTGAAAACAGGGCAAGGCAGTGCTCGACGCAGCCTGCATCACACGACGCAGCCTGCGTCGTACGACGCAGCCTGCGTCGTACGACGCAGCCTGCGTCACTGGACGCAGCCTGCGTCCTGCACTGGCTAACTTGTCCGAGTTGTTTGCTTTGAGTATTCCACTCCACAAGCCCCTCCCTTCCATTATCCAACCTCCTAAGGTCTAGTTGAAGACCCTCCCAAGCCATTTAAAGTACATCTTTCTAGGGGACAAGAACACCCTACCACTTATCATTTCAAGCACACTCACCGAGGACCAAGAAGGCAAATTGGTATCACTACTTGAAAAGCCTAAGGAAACATTTGGGTGGAGCATAGCGGACCTAAAAGGGATAAGCCCGGTGACTTGCATGCACAAGATACGACTTGAAGTGGATGCCAAACCGGTCCGACAACCCCAAAGGAGGCTCAATCCACCCATGGCGAAGGTAGTGCAAGAAGAAGTAATTAAGCTATTGCAAATGGGTATCATTTTCCCTATTTCCGACTCTCGTTGGGTTAGCCCAACTCAAGTCGTACCCAAAAAGAGAGGAGTGACGGTAGTCAAGAATGCACAAGGAGACTTGGTCTCCACCCGACCACAAACCGGTTGGAGAGTGTGTATTGACTACCGCCGCTTGAATGCGGTAACATTGAAAGACCATTTCCCGCTACCATTTATTGATCAAATGTTAGAAAGATTAGCGGGGGAAGCTTTCTATTGTTTCCTTGACGGTTACTCGGGGTATTTTCAAATCCCAATCGCACCCGAGGACCAAGTCAAGACCACATTCACATGCCCATTTGGTACATTTGCTTATCGTCGTATGCCCTTTGGTTTGTGTAATGCACCGGGAACTTTTCAACGGTGCATGTTGAGTATTTTCTCCGACTATGTAGAACGAATCATAGCAGTATTCATGGACGATTTCACCGTCCATGGGGACTCCTATGATGCATGTCTAAAACACCTTGCTCTTGTCTTAGAGCGATGCCAAGAGTCTCACCTCATTTTAAACTCCGAAAAATGTCATTTCATGGTGACTAGTGGCATCGTTTTGGGACATGTAGTGTCGGAAAAGGGGGGTTGAGGTGGATAAGGCTAAGGTTGACATTATCAAAACCTTACCTTATCCCTCTAACACCCGAGACATTAGGTCTTTTCTAGGACATGCCGGTTTCTACCGGAGATTTATTAAGGATTTTTCCAAGATTGCTAACCCTTTATGCAAGCTTTTGCACAAAGAAGCGGAATTTGTTTTTGATGACAAATGGAGGAAAGCTTTCAATGACTTGAAGGAGAGATTGGTCACCGCACCAATTATTCAAGCACCACGATGGGATCTTCCATTTGAGATCATGACCGATGCAAGTGACTATGCATTGGGAGTGGTTTTGGGTCAAAAGAGTGACAAGGGACCCCATGTGATCCAATATGCTTCTACCCTCTTGAATGATGCTCAAAAGAACGATTCCACGACGGAGAAGGAATTCCTTGGTGTGATTTATGCTCTAGAAAAATTCCGATCTTATCTCTTGGGCACAAAGGTGATCATCTACACCGATCATGCCGCCATTAGATACCTTGTGGCAAAGAAGGATGCAAAGCCAAGGTTGTTGAGATGGATTCTTCTTCTAAGTGAGTTTGATGTGGAAATAAAAGACAAGAAAAGGGTGAAGAATGTGGTGGCGGATCATTTGAGCCGGCTAAACCATGAAGGAAGACCATCATGCCCTCTTGAGGAGGTTGAAGGAGGTCTCCCTCATGAGGCACTTTATGCTATACAAGTGGAGGAGCCATGGTATGCTACCATGGTCAACTATTTGGTGACAAAGCGGCTCCCAAGCCATTTCTCTTCTCATCAAAAGAGCAAAGTCAAATTCGATGCCAAGTACTATACATGGGATGATCCTTACTTGTGGAAGTTTTGCCAAGATCAACTTGTGAGAAGATGTGTGCCCGAGAGTGAGATCCCTTCCATCTTACATCATTGTCATGACTATGCTTGTGGAGGACATTTTGGGCCACAAAGAACCGCTAGAAAAGTGCTTGAATGCGGGTTCTTTTGGCCAAGCCTTTTTAAAGATGCCCACAAATTTGTAAAGACTTGTGACCGATGTCAAAGGGTGGGGAATTTGACAAAGAGAAATGAGATGCCACAACAACCTCTTTTATATTGTGAGATCTTTGATGTGTGGGGAATTGATTTTATGGGCCCTTTTCCAAATTCCGGAGGTTATTTATACATCCTCTTGGCGGTAGATTATGTGTCAAAATGGGTTAAAGCCATTCCTACCCGCACCGATGATGCCAAGGTAGTAGCCATTTTCATTCAAGAGAACATATTCTCCCGGTTTGGCTTTCCAAGGGCTATCATTAGTGATAGGGGTACCCATTTTTGCAACAAGGTGATTGGAGGCCTTCTCAAGAGGTATGGGGTGAATCATAAAATTTCCACGGCCTATCACCCACAAACAAACGGGCAAGCCGAACTCTCAAACCGTGAAATTAAAGGAATACTTGAAAAGGCGGTGAATCCGGATAGAAAGGATTGGAGTAAGAGGCTAGTTGATGCATTGTGGGCATATAGGACCGCTTTCAAAACCCCCATTGGCATGTCCCCATTCCGTCTCATCTATGGCAAGGCTTGCCACCTCCCCGTGGAGGTTGAGCACAAAGCCTATTAGGCTATCAAATCTTTCAACCAAAACCAAGATGAGAGCGGTATGCACCGGAAGCTTCAATTACAAGAACTTGAAGAAATTCGCCAAGATGCTTATGAGAACTCTTCCATCTACAAAGAGAAAACAAGAAGATGGCATGAGGGGATGATAAACCGTAGAGTTTTCAAGGAAGGTGATAAAGTTCTTGTGTTCCAAAACCGGTTTAAGCTCTTTCCGGGCAAGTTGAGGTCAAGATGGTTTGGACCTTACACCGTCAAGAAAGTGTTTACTCATGGGGCTATTGAAGTGGAGGGGCCCGGGGATGGAAAGCTCCTCAAGGTGAATGGCCACCGTCTCAAGCACTACTTCCAAGGATGTACCCGGGAGGGGGAAGAAGAGGTCTTGCTTGAAGACCCCATTTATCAAAGTTGAAAAGCTTGAAATAGCTAAGTCGAGCCATCGACTCTAAATAAACGGCAAAACATGTACATACTCTATCCTTGTGAATATTTCTTTGAAGTTTCTTTGTTAAATCTTAGCATTTAAGTTGTTTTAAGTTAGTTAGACATTGCATCAAACAAAATTTTTTGAAGTTACTAACGGTTTTGTGAAGTTTTGCGAGTTTTTGGCCGCCTCGGGATGCGTGCCACGGATAAAAAGTTCGGGAATCGATGGAATTTAGATATTGGAGGTTATTATGGACCATTGAAGTGAATTTGCAAGTATGGAGGTGTTTGGAGCACTTAGCAAAAATTTTGCTAAGTGCAAAAGGCAAGGTGATCCGGCAGTGAAGGACGCAGCCTGCGTCGTAGGACGCAGCCTGCGTCGAGCGCAGATTTCGTTTTATGCTTTAGCCTTTGCCCGTGTTCTTCATAAAACACAAAACCCATCTCCTTCTTTGCTTTTCACGACAAACACACCCAAAACCTACCCCAATCCCTCAAAAATCCATCTTTCTCACTCAAATCTTCCACAACTTTCATCAAAATCAATCCCATTCTTCTCCCTAATCATTATTCTACACTCAATAACCCCAAAAATCAATCTCACTCACCCTAAAACTCAGAAAATCCGTCTTAAAAAACCTAGATTTTTTTTCCCTCAAATTCGTTTTTTCGGGTCTTTAGTTGGGTTTTTAAGGCTACTTGTCGAATTCCTACCTATTTCTAATCATCAAGGAACTTGAATCTTGTGGAAAAGCAAAGGTATAACTTCATACTCGACTTTTTCATCAATCTTCAAGTTTTTGCTCGAATTAGGCTAGCTTTAGTCTTAGGTTGAGTTCCCCTTTCCCCTTGCTTGATTGTGTAGTTAGGATTGGATAAAGTTTTCTGAGTAAGGTAAAGAAATTCAACAAACACTAGCTTTTTGAGGTGTAGAAATTGTTGCTCACCAAGTGTTTGTTGAATTGCTTGAGTGAAAATTTTTTCGAGTGATTGCTTCTTGTTGTTGTAGTGTGTTGTTTGTTACATTTTGCAGAAATGGCACCAAAGATCTCTAAGTTGTTTGGCAAGGGAAAAAATAAGAGGGCCGCGGTGAGTGAGCCCGACACCGAGGTTGAAGCGGTGTTCATGGGCTATGAGAGGATGCAAGCTCAGTATAAGAAAATTTGGGATCAAATATCCACTCACCCTCTTGTAGCAACCAAATTCTTTTGCCCAACCACCCTCCATGCCTTAGGCATGTTCGACTTGACAAGGGACATGCTAGCTAAAGTAGGGCTAGAGGCTTATCTCGAGCAAAACTCCTGGGATTACACCTATAGGAGTTTTGCATACGAGTTTCTAGCAACCTTGTCGGAGTTGGATGTGCCCGAAGGTGCGGAGAAAGCCTACCGATTCCGATTGAACCAAACTTGGCATGAAGCCCCAACTTCCGAAATCCGTCAAATCCTAAAAATCACCAAGCAACCGGTAGACATTAGATGCCCAAGGGGCAAAATGCACCAGATGTGGGATAACATTGCCGATGACCATGGCCCGTCTAAGGATGCCAAACTGTCAGCCATCACCCACCCCGTACTCCGCCTAATTACTAGGTTCCTTACCATCATTTTCAACTCCGCGGGAGAACCCACCAAAGTGCCGGAGAAGATCCGGCTATGTTTGTGAACTATGCTTCCGGAGGGGGTAGGGATCCCGGATTGGGCCGATTTGTTTTTGAGAGCTTGCATCAAGCATAGGCAAAAATCGGCAAGGGCGAGCATCCATTGTGGGGGGGTGATTTCTTTCTTGGTAAGCATTATGAGGGGGGCATTCCTAATGGTCAAGCGGTGAACATATGTAGGGGTTTGACGAGGTACAACCGTCTTGGGCTAGAAGAAGTTCACATGTTTAAGACTAGCAAGGAGCAACCCTTGAAAGGGTTTTGGTTGGGAAGTGACGGGCTAAGCTACATGAAGTTGCCTAGACCTCAAAACAATCCTTTACCTAGAGGACCCGCGGCATGGGATTTTGTTTGTCCTAGGGAGGAAAGTTTGGGGGTAAGTAGTGCGGAGGAGGAGGAGGAGGTAGAAGAAGTGCCTTTGAGGCAAAGGAGGGTAAGGAGAGAAGGTGGTGGGGGAAGTGAGCATTTGAGAGAGGCGATTGAGATCCTTGCAATTGAGCAAGGCCCTTCCCAAACCACCAATTTTGAACAACAACAACAACAACAACAACAACAACAACAATCACCACCATTTCATTTCCAATCTCCATTCCAAAGCCACCATGATACCGACACCCCCATGTTTGATGCGGAGGGTCGTTCTAGCACACCCGTGGAGCCATGGCAACAACAAATGGCTAACTATTTTGCTAGCACCAACAACGTCTTGGCACACATTAGCGGGAGGGTGGATGCCTCAAACACTTGGCAACAACTTCAAGGAGGTAGGCTTGAGAGTTTGGATGATTGGCACAATGTTGTGGAGGAGAGGGAGAGATTGAGAGCGGAGGCCGAGAGGGCTCAAAGTGAGGAATGGAGGAGGATGCTAGACGGGCAAGAGGAAGCGCGCCTATGGAGAGAGCAACAAGATAAAAGATGGCGGGAACAAAATGAAATGTGGGCCACCCAAAATGCTTGGAGGGAGCAAGCTACGAGCCACTTTAACGTTCAAAATGAGCGCCACCACACCTATCTTCAAGACTCCTATGAGGATGCGGTGGCACATGAGGACGTCTATGGCTTAGCTAGCTCTCTCTTTGGGATGTCCATGCAACAAAACCCGGGCTACCCTTTCCCTTACACCCAAGCAACCCTTGATGAAGGCATGGAGCGAAGAAGGCGGATTAGAGAAGAAAGGGATAGGAGGAGAAACCGAAGAGGTGCCTCGGGGTCTTCTCCTTTCGACAATTGATGAGGTAACATTATCTTTCTCTCCTACAATGAGGACATTGTATATTCTAAGTGTGGGGGAGAAGATTGTACATAGTTAGTTTTGTTTTGATGCATTTTAGTGTGTTTGTTTTTATTTTGAAAAAAAAAAAAAAAAGGAAAAAAAAGAAAAAAATTGAAAATCCCGGCTAGGTGAAAACCCACAAGGGTGGGCACCTAGGCAAGATTGGAAAGGTGGCCGAGGACGGAATGAAAATCCGAAAGGGCATTCCGGGTAAAATGAAGAATCGAGTTGCGAGCCACCAATGAGAGGAAAGGAAAAGCTAAGGTGAAAACCAGAAAGGGCACCTTAGGCAAAATGAGGGATTTTCAAGAAAAAAAATGAAAAAATGAAAAAATGAAAAAAAATTTGAGCATGATTCTTCCTATGATGGGAATATTTGGAGAAATAAGAAGGGAGTGATAAGGAGGAAATTTGGAAGGAGGCTAGTTTAGGACCCTTTTATTTTTATTTTTGAGTCACAAAACTTTGTTTCAAATTGGTGGATTGTTTTGGTGGTCGCTTGGTTGTGCAAATTGTGAAGTTTGGGGCCAACCAAGTAACCATGATTTGCATTAGTGGAGTAATAAGGGGGTGATATAAGGAGTGGATTTGTATGGAGGTTGTTGAGGAAAGACCATCTCGCTATGCCTTGGGATAAGGAAAAGATGGTCATACTACTTTATTTGGAGCTATAAGGAGGGAGGAATTGAGTTGAGTCGGAGTAGGTGGCATATCGTGTCTTTAGTCTTGAGGGATGATATAAGGAGGGGGAGTGAGAGAAGAGTGTCACAAGAATTGAGTCTTTTTATTTTGTTTTTGTCATTGGTGGATTGTTCAAGAGGGAGTATAAGAAGGGTGTAGTGAAGGAAGAGAGGTCAATACTTCCACACACACTTTGTTGGGCTCGTGTCATTTGTGCTAATCTCGAGTTTACTCGGGACGAGTAAAAGTCCAAGTGTGGGGGTGTTTGACAACGTCAAATATTGTCGTGTCTAGTAGTAGTTTTTAGAGTCTTTCGCTCTACTTTTTACGGGTCATTAGTTTTATTTTATGTTAATTTTAGTTTTTGTAATAATGATAGTATTTAGTACTTTAACTCAATTTTGAGAGTTAAATTCCGTAAAGTCAATAAAAGTCAAACCCGAAAACCCGAGACCCAAAACCCGGAAATTTTAAATGGGCTAGCAATGAATCATCAAGGTATGAAGACCAAGCCCATTGGGTCAATGGAAGTCAAGGCGGGGTCAATATCCATGGGGTCAACGAAAGTCAAGAAGGAAAACAAGGCAAAAGTTGGGCAGTGCTCGACGCAGCCTGCGTCGTAGGACGCAGCCTGCGTCATCTCTCAGCACGGGTTTTTTCTCATTTTCTCGTCTTGTCTTTTGGAAGCCCACCTTTCAAGGCCCCTAGGTTTGCGGACCAAGGGTATAAAAGAAGATTTCTGAAGAGAGGCAAGGGCATCAAGCATTCAACATACAACATTATATTTTCCTTAGCATTTTTCTCTACTTTGTTCTTGAAGTTTGGCTTTTGTAATGGGTTTTTGCTTAGAAATGGGTTGTAATATGAAGACTATGGGTAGCTAATCTTCTTTTGCTTAGTGTAATATGAACAAGTTCTTCCCTTTTAGCATTGTAAGACCTTTTTAATCCTTCCTTCTCTATTTAATTCCATTTTCCTTTGTTTGAATTTCATTGTTGAATGAATTGTTGTTAAGACTAACCATCTTAGTAATTGTTTGTTTGATTAAATTGCTTTGTCTTGATGAATTTGGTTGATTTGTCTTGATATTTGTTGAAGCAACTTGAAAGTTTGTAACTTTTGTTTAAAAGTTGGAACCTTTTTAGTGGAATTTGGATTATTGTGTATTTAGGACATGGTTTAATGTTTTATTACATGATTCTAGCATGCTTCTGTGGTTTTGTGCTTAAAGCTTGCATCTTTATTTATGCTTATGTCTTAATAAGTATGGGTTTAGTTGTATTGAGTCATTTATGGATGGTTTAATTCATTGGTGGCTAGTTTTTAGAAGTTTGTAGTAGATAATTAGAGAAAGGAAGGAAAGGAGAGATCTTTACTTTGTTAATTGTGGGGAAACTTGGGATAATTGCACTAAGTTATTTCTCCATATTTGAATCTTTAAGTATTTAGTTGTTGTTAGTAATTTTAGACTTGATTATCAATTCTCATGAAAAACTTTCTCCATTTGTGTTTTTCCTACATGTTTCCCATTGTGAATATCATAGTTTGTAAGTAATTCAAGTTTTTGTTTCAATTAGTGTTTTAATTTGTGGTTAGATTAATTAATTTGTTAAATCGGTTTTTAGCAAGAGTCTAGATTAGATTTTTAGAAATCATCGCCTTCCCTTGGGTTCGATCCTTGTCTTACCCTTACTACCCTTTTACTTAGGTTGGTTTGAGTCTAGATTTGGCTTTATAAATTGTTATTTGATTTAGCTAATTTGCGGATTTAACGACACCGTATAAAAAGCATCGTCAATATTATACTTGGTCGGAAGAACTTTGAATTTTGTGGAATATTAGTGATTGTTAGAATAAATTTGTGATTTGAGGAAAATGGGGTAGATCTAAATTCACCCTATATTGATGATTGGTTGTAACTCTAAGGAAGGTAGTAAGATAAGTTTGATGATTTTAATGCTTGATGCTTGTCATGACTAATGTGTGGATAGTTCATGATATTTGATGGTGTAAGGTTGAATGAGTGGCTAAGACTTCTTAACCCATTAGCGATTTAATCTTTTGAATTTAGGAGTTTGAATGATGCCTTGAGTTGTAAAATGCTTTTGTGATTAAGTGACGTCTTGTGTTTCCTATTGTGTGTTTGTGAGTACAGGCTTGGTGGAGAAGCTTTTGGCTATAGTTCTTGGGTTTAAAGATATAAGCTTATCTTATGGTATCGGAGACTCGTTTGAAGTAGTAAGGTTTCGTTGTAAGTTGAACCATATTACTTGAGGATTATAGATATGAGCGAGATTCGATAATGTGAGCTAGGATGGAAATACCTTGGGATG
>JAIUZE010011827.1:0-53487 GCA_022085475.1 Heliosperma pusillum | reverse complement strand
CGGATAATTTAAAAAGCAAGAAAGACGGTAATTTTATTACCAATACGGATAGAGGAAGTTAAGGGGGGAAGAATAAGACGAACTTACGTGAATTTGAGCGAGTAACGAAGGAGTAGCGATGATTCTAAGATCGATCAAGAAAGGGGTTTAGGTTTTGGTGGTTTGATGAGGAAGAAAGAGTAAGTGGAAAATGAAAGAAGGAGTTAGGGTTTGAGGGAGTATATGAAGGAAAAAGTCAACGAAAGTCAAAGTCGACTTTAGAGTCAAGAAAAGTCAAAGACGACTCAAAAGTCAAGGACGACTCAAAAGTCAAGAAAAGTTAAAGACGACTCAAAAGTCAAGAAAAGTCAAAGACGACTCAAAAGTCAAGAAAAGTCAAAGACGACTCAAAAGTCAAGAAAAGTCAAAGACGACTTAAGACGGGATTCTCATGGAATCTCGCGGAAATTCCAAATACGAACTCGGAAATTCCAAATTCGACTCGAAACAATAAATTCTAAATTAAAACTTAAATTTGCTGAAAAGTATCCGTAAAATATTTTCACTAGAAAAATAGGGTACATTTCCGGGTGTTACACACATAATTGATTTAATTGAATTGGTAAACCCCGGCCACAAATCGAAAGCTTGGTGAAGGTTAGACATGCTACAAACATTAAAGTGCCCTAATAAGTTGTGAGAGCCTGTTTGAAGCATTCTAGGGCGATTAGCGATCCTATATGACCTTACTACTACCCATCAGGCTGATAGCTAAGAGTGATCAATAACCTTACCTTTGACCAATAAATGTCCATGGTGAACCGAGAATCCTAGTACTTTCTCTCTTCACTCTCCTTTAATCTTTTATTTAATTGCATTAGTTTAGAAAATCAATCAAACAACCGCATTTGTTACCTAGATAGACTTTGAATTAGGAAATAGAACATAATTGAATACGACCCTGACTTCCCTAGTTATATCGTGAAAATTTGAACTCGGTATTCAGTTTGTGATACGTTTATCGAAAGGGAAAAATCTCACCAGAATATGTTTTAAGCCTAATTTTGTTTGCAATCACTATTATTATGCTTTCTAATCCTGTGATTTTAATTTTGAATTATGTACATAATAAAATTAAATAATTTGAACATAAGAAGATAATACGGTCTAATTTAAAGAAGTTGTGATGTCGATTATGAGCACTAAATCTGCTTAGCTATTGCTAATATCACTTCTAAATACGGTTGACATCATCTACATAATCATTATAAAGGGTTTTTCTTTTGTTGTTGCGACCTTAACTTAATACCATGAAACTTAAAATTCTCTTCAGTTTAGTGAAAAGAAGTACTGAATTTTTTTTATAGCAAGATGAGCAGCTTACAAAATCCATAGGGCAACAGAGTGGGCTATTCTGATATGTAAGACTAGCGACCGAACATCTAAATCTAGTGCTACTGAGCCTTTACTAAATACACAAATTATAACGAAATAGGAAAACATAAACCAACTAATACAAGTAGAAGCTTCATCACGAGAGAATCCTTGCACATCCATAGCAATATGAGCGGCCCCCATGAGCAATTGCCTCGGTTGATCAACATCCTCAGCTCTGCTGATCTCCAGATACCGTCGATACATCCAAACCTCGAAGTAACAATAGCAAGGTGCACTTACGCTCTTGCGAAAAGAACGTAGAAGGGAAATATGGGAGGCAAGACAACAAAGTCTGTCATTACACCTCATAAATTGAACCCCTTGATCGAAAGACCCATAGATCCAGAAAAACAGCGAGCCAAAAACCTTTCTCAAACGAACAAGAAGAAAACTAACATTTGTATTAGTAGGAGCAACCATAACCAAGCCAAAGGGCAGGACACCTAAGGCCAAAATGGCCATAGACTTCATGAAAGGGATATTAGAAACCTTCTCCAAACCCAAATAACCCGATGAGGGCTTGAAGGGGATGATTATTATGGTTAAAAAACTTCAAAAAATTGAGAGGAAAGTAGAGCTAAAGAGAACATCATAATCATAAAAGGAGAACTACAACTTCCAACCCCACCATCACCACCACCCAAATCGTCACAACCAAACTCGATCACTCACACCCAACATAAAAAGAACCACCTCGAAACAATCAATACAACACAATTCAATGCGAACTCCCAACAAGCCAACAAGCCAATAACAAAGATTAACAATGACGTCGACCATACCCGATTATCTCCAAACAAACCCATAAAAAACCATTCCAATCATCACCAGCGGGCCCTTCAAGACCGACCGAAATAGGATCAACAAGAGGGGGATGGGGGCAAGGGTAGGGGTAACTCTTGATCAATCCCAAAACCACCAGACTTGACCATATAGGGCCAAAACATAACGACAACAGACGGCAGAACACCAAACTAAAAAACGGACCCCTACCAGTACCGACCGAAATAGGATAAAAAAAAGAGGGGGATGGGGGGACTCTTGATCAATCCCAAAACCACCAAACTTGAATACGGAGGACCAAAACACGACTACAACCGCCAGCCCAACAACACTATACCAAAGAAGTACTGAATTTAGATTAGTAATGTACTAACTTATTGATGTAACTTATGCAAGGAGTAAGCATGGTATTATCATTTTACTCGTTTAGTCATGAACACAAAAATTGGGCCCTAAATACTCAGAATTTGTCTCTGGGTACAAAAAAACCAAATATATATGAATATTCCGGGCATACAAAAACCATACAATATTTGCTAGCATATGTATAGATAAAATTGTATCGGATCCGTGAATTTGTGATTTACACAACCTTGTAAATTGTATCTAGTACACGTTTTTATAAAATCGTATCTAGTACACGCCTACCCAAAACAACCCGATAACAGCTACTAAAACCAAGACCCGCCTCTAACCACGAGCATTCCTAATCGTAAACCCGCCATTGCTCCTTGCCGAAGTCCACCGAATCCATATCACCCTTCCACAACCGTCTCCCTCCCCTATGTCTGCAAAACGGCATTTGTTTCTGGAACAATGTTTTATTTTCCAATACTGTACCAAAAATCGAACCCTAAACAATTTTCTGTGTGTCTATTGGCTGTCGCCAGAAATAGAACCAAAAGACATCATAAAAGGGAATGGTGAACCTCTTTTGGAAATAGGGTTGAAAGAAGGTTGTGGTGGTTTGGGCCAGTCCATTAGAGTTGCAGTGAATAAATAAATAGACAAATTTTAACGTTCACGGTGTTAATTGTTTTTGCAAATAGGGATAAATAGGCAGGTGGGCAAGTCCACGGCGTCTAGATGGGGGAATACGATTCTTTCATCAAGATGTAGTCCACGGCGTCTTCCACTGTATCTACAACCTGAGATAAATAACAAGATTGCATTAATCAAAAATCAACACGTGGCGGGCCAAGAAAAATTGGGTTACAGTGTCTTGTTCGAGGCAAGTATAAACTGAACTTTCAGATGACATTTCAGCGTACCAAATCTGCCGGATGCTCTGTGTCGTTTCCAGTACCTTGGAACACACCTGTTCGCGTTAAAACAGATATCCAAGGATGTCCAGCCTGAAAGGTTTGAGATAGTAGATTCTTCAACAAAAAGCAGTGTTTTAGAAAACAAATTGGTCACAAGCGTAAGTAGGAGAGACCAACCTGTCTAGCGCCTTTAACGTCAACTGATGGGTTATCCCCTATCATATAAATAGCTCTGAAATAGGGGGATGCATTCTCACTAGTGTTCAAATCATGACCAATAACGCAACTTGAATGAAGCTTTCTTAAATTTGCGTCAGCATTCTTGAAAACAATAGGTTCGGGTTTTCCGTAACTCACGTACTCAAGTGCAGTGTGGTGAATTCTGCATCAGAGGCACAATATTGAACTGTTTAAATTAATATATAAAGAAGTGAAAATCCAATTATCTCAAGAGTGGCGGCCTAAATTAGATCTAAATTGGATGAACTAATGTTCCAAATGCTAAATAGGTGGATTTTTTCTAAATCTTGTTTCAATTTGAGAGGATTTCGTACGACCGCAACTACGTATCAAATATAATTGGAACTAAGCAGGCGAAGCCAGACACATACCCTCTATGACATCTGAACAAAAATGAAGCTCGGAGGCATCATGCATCTATCTACAAGAAAAGCATCGCTGACCATGCACACATCATAGAGATACTAGCAGTGTCATCAGAAGGATGTCAATGACATAGCTTTAGATCACCAAAGAACAGCTCGAACATATATAGAATTGAACAAAAGTTGAATAGATAGGTTATGATGTTAATGAAATCTAGATGTAATTCCATCCTATTCAAATTTACATTTCCCAAAGAGCTGGATATAAAACAAACCTGTTGAAGACACTTTCCAGTGCAATCCTAAAGGCTCCTCTGCCAAGACGTTTCACTGGAAATTCAGCCTAATAACATCGACATTGGAGACAAAGAAATGAATTCTCAAATCAAGGAAGTATGGTACGTCTAACAGTTTAATAAAGGAATTAAGAAAATATATCAGATTAAGAGAGAGGTTGCCAGATCAAATCAAAAAATGATTCTGCACATATCTTTTTGTCAAGACGAAACAAAGGTTTTGTAGCATAACAGCGTTAATCACTTAACAAACTACAAATGAATTGGTTAACAAATACTCCTCCGTAAGTGATTTGTTGTAATTTAGGGGGGGGGGCGCAAATTAGCAAGAGAGCGGACTTTTTTTTGACAAAAGTTAAAAAAATATGTAACTACATATGACTCGTATAGCCATTGTTACATCCAGTAAAAGTAACACTACAATCCAAACAACAAAAATCTAGTGCTACTAGAAGAAGATAACATCTACGGAAATAACAAATATGTTGATGGAGTACGGTAATTGACAAGATGTACTTACGTCACAACGACGTAGAATTAAAGAGTGGAATGCAAGCGACAACAACTTGCCTCCATTGGAGAAAACTAACCTACACCTTGGTGACCGAACATGACAGCCAAGCCACCAATAGATTAATAAGCCCAGCCTCCAGATGAACATGAACAAAAAAAATACCCCTCAACTAATCCCCTACCCATGACCACCACGAAAAGTCGTTCTATAGTGTAACCAACATAAATCGGGAGTAATCACTTTCATTATCCCAAACAGACCTTTATTCCTACCTACCTGATCACTAAACCAACACCAGCAATCAAAAGACCAAGCTACCAATAGCATTCCTCATGAGAATTTCATTGGAAGTTGGAATTAAACACACAGAACAGGACAAGGAAAGAAAGAAACTGCAAACACTGTTTCATATGTCAAAGAAGCCTCAGACCCAACCGACCCTTCCACTACCCAAACTTCCACCAGCCAGTCCACCCCAACTTACCTACCATTTTTCAAAAAAAACCTTACAGAACAAGATCAATAACCTATTAACAACACAACTAACCCCGATGATCGTGCATATCGCCAGACGATGGGGAATGGGAACATAGGGACGGGGAAACATCCTCCTGGTTGCATGCAAAGATGACCAAAGCATACAATGGCAAGTCAACAAGCTATTAATCTTAAAAGATTTAGGACACAAACTGAAACCTGTAGACCACAAAATGGCAGGAAAAGGGGAGGGGGGTATGGGGAGGGGGTAACATCCTCTTGGTTGCAGATGACCGAAACATACAATGGCAAATCAACAAGCTATCAATCTTAAAAGATTAGGAAACAAACTGAAACCTATAGACCACAAAACGGCGGGAAAAGGAGGCAAGGGTTAGCGGAACGTCGTAAATAAGTCATGCAGGGGAATAGAACGCATGTGAAGAAGTGAAGAGGCGGCCTGAGATACGCCCATTATAGGCCATATTCCCACCGTTTAGGAAGGAGAGGGAAGTGAAGGCCGGAAGGGTAAAATGACAGTGGATCCGGACATGGATCCCTTGTCCAATCCTTCTATGAGAAATCAGATCCTTTGGTTTGGTTGAGTCAGAAAATAAAGAATCAAACGAAGCAGTTGAGCTAGAAGATGAGGATTAAATATTGACGAAGTGGTTGAGCTAGAAAATTTTGAGCAGGAATCCAGTGAATAATAAAAGAAAAATAATTTTGTTGAAGAAGATGAAGGAGATCGCAATGGTTAAAGTCTTGAAAAGATGGAGGAGACTGCTGTTATGGGTAAAAGAAGTTGAAGGAGTCTAAGAGACTCAAGGAGGCAGGAGCAAATGAAGTTTCCATAGAAAATAAGAAACAGATGTTATCTAATTAGGTGTTATGCCGAGTCCAGAACTAATGCACGGATCCTCGTACCCAAGTCCTTGATTTTAGTAGTTCAAGGATCGGACACCCGGATCCGTATCCTTGTCGGATACGAGCGTATCCGAGTCCGAGCATCACAGGTTTTTTGTTTTGGAGAGAAGGGAGAGGGTTTTCCATTGAGGAAGGTAAGAGAGAAGGTGACAGCCAACCTCATGACCTGACTTATAACCACTAACCAAAGACAACTCAAACTTCAACTGACCTGTATCCAGAGGTGGAAATCCGGTCACTCGGGTCAGTTACCTATTGAGTCAAAGCGGTTCGGGTCATATCGAGTTTGGTTTGTTACTGTTCGTACCAAATCATTGTCGGGTCGAGTCTAGTAATCCTGTTTATCTGTTTACCTCGGGTCGAGTCGATCTATTTTCGGTTCACCCAAATTTCGGGTTCTATCGGGTTTAGTTTTTTGGCGGGTTGGGTCGGGGTTCCTAGAGTGGGGTCAGCTTTTGCCAGCTCCCGAACGGCCAAACCTGTCTAATGAATGCATATCTGAAATAAATCAATCTGATAATCCCAGTGCACAATTTGGCAAGTAAAAACTGTTAATAATGTGTTTGCACTACAGTATATCTTACAGTTTTGTCCAAAATTTTATTGGATACTGAGTTTCAAAGAGTATCAGCCAACCTGATACTCAAGATCATCAGCTGCAAAATATAGAGCTGGTTGATCTCCGTTCTTTTGTCCAGGAAGGCCACCAGATCTTAAAATGTCACACAGAACCTACAACAGCACAACACATGGAGATCAGACCTCCCAATGAGAGAAAAAGGAGGGGAGAGGTGATGACAGACTGGCGATGCCTCCAAAACCGACTTGAATCACAAGAACTACCGATATATAAAGATATATTCAAAAAACTTCGTAATAAAAATTAAGTCTAGATGGAAGGCAAGATTATGCTCACGAAGAACTAAAAATTATCTCAGCATGACTTCTGTATTAAGGACACTTCAAACTTACCCCAACTTTTAAGTCTTAGCCATCGAAAGGGCTTTGCAATCTAGTAAGTCACTTAAAACTTACATTTAAATAGTTTCCTCACAGGTGGTTAAATAAAGAAGCAATTGGACAGAGAGATCCTTCCTAGATACAAAATCACGTGAGTGAGATCCTTTGTTTAGTGATACTACATCATATCCGAAAATCTGGAATCCAAAAGCTTATACCTGAAGGTGTAGTAGGTAACTAAAAATCGCTTACCGCTGAAACAACTTAAAAAGTTAACAACCTATATATCATTAAATGTATGTACAGTAGGTACAAGCTAGTTAGGAAATTACAACTTAACTATATTATTAGATTTTCATCAAAAGCCAGCTGTTGACGTATAGATAAATTGACGACATTAAACAAGTTTCAATTCTTTGCTTTCAATGTGGATCTTATTATGCCAACAAATAACTGCTTGGATATGCTCATGGTACTTATGGCACACTCCGTAACTAATTCGTATTGTACTTGGCTTCTCAAAGAAAAAAGAGACGTGTATTGTGGTTCAGTTCATTAGGAATGGGTTTAGTGCTTTACCAGATGTTAACTTAAAAACTACTCCGTATTATTTTACTTCAAGAATCACCAGCACTTTTCAAAAGTATGGTAGCTGAGACAAGCACCTGGATATCCCGGCCCCAATCAACAGGATCGCTTGCCACAAATGCTGCCTTTACTTTCTCTGTGTACACGTCAAAACCAGACACTTGCATTTTGAGACGGCTGTTACTGCTAATTGTAGGCGTAGTTGTCGAGTTCTTATACTCAGCTACAGGATCAATGTCCTTGAAGAATGATGCATATTCCTCTAACGAAAGAACCTTACTGCACAGCAAGTCAATACAAAGAGGATATCAACTAAATGCAAGCTACATTAACACGGGAAAGAGCCAAAATAAGAAAGTACTAAATTCACAATCCAAAAACATACTTGAAACCATACTCACGCATAACCAATGCAGGGTCTCCCAACCCGGTAACAACAATAAGTTCATTCTGATACCTGCCACAATGACAGCAATTTACTTCTGAAGATGTGGTTGTCACAACATCGACAAGCTATCATGTCTTTTAAGAAATCACTCAAAAAGAAAAGGAAAAAAAACTCATCAAACTAAGACTAATTAATATAATGGAAACTAATAATCAAATGTTGGACCAAAACCCCTTATTATCCCCCATATATGACGATTAGAAGGAGAGCATTTAATCATCCATATTACTTCTCTTCAATACTTGACAACTCAATTGAATGGTGACTAAGGTATTCTTTTTATCCAAGAGAATAGATACTACCCTAAAGTTTCAAGGTTAGCTTTAATCAACGATTAAAGCACCAAAATGTAACAAAATCACCTCTCCGATTCCTCCATGTCATCCATCCATCACTCTCCATGAATCCTGGCAACGATTTTGATCAACTTTCATAGATGGTTGATAGCACATGAAATGAATTATACTTTTATTTTATTCTATTCCAAAACCCTAAGTATCACCCACTTACCTAACCTGCCCTGAATCTATCACTCCAATTTACGAGAGTGGTTATCCTCTGTAATGATGTGACTACTTCTATTTAACAATTACAAGTTTACAGCCATTAAATTAACATGTTTAGCATTATATCACATCCAGATATCTCAATATATCATGGTTTTATTTCATTGTATAAAGAGTGACATTTCAATGGGGCAAATACTCGCTATTCTTTGTCTTTCTGATAGAATAAACCAAAGTCTCTCACAATACTATATACGGTTCTAGTATCGTGAAGTAGGAGTCCTCATGAAAAAGTCTCATAATTATTATTATCCATGTATTTTTAATACACGGGAGTAGAACGCATACATCCAATCGCTTACCATACTGTATCATGAGTATAGGAGGCACCCAGGAAAATGTTTTTGTTGTTGTGTATAGTGTATACAGTGAAGAAAAAATTAATTAAATCAACTGCTCAAGTAGAAAGGTGAAATGGAGACATAAAGACAGAATCAGTGAGCAATATAAAAGAGTTAAAAAGAGTAGAAAAACTTCAACACCAAAGCCTACCTTCCTAAGAGATTTTTAAATAGAGTGTGACCTTGTAAAACCTGTCGTACATAGAAATTAAGAAAACTATATGGAATCACTTCAATAAAATAGTTACTTCACGAGAACTAAAGAGAATTAAAATTTTATAGAACGACGGCGGTATAACCCTGCCGGATCAGCTTAAAAGGGAAAATACCTGTGAAGGTAAAATATTTACACCTAGGAGTTCACTTAACACTGATGCTCGCCTGGATTCCGGTACTCCACCCCCTATCAGGGAATAACAACAGAAGCACTTCATTTGAAAGTCAGTCGCTACTGATTGACAAAACCCTACTTGCTATATTCTTAATTTGCATAAGAATCAGAATATGAACTCGTTAACGTTTTGATTTTATTTAATTTTTGTCACCCTTTGAAAAATCATGCACTTTTAAAAGTAACAAAGTCAATACCATCATATAACGAATCACCGTTTACAATGTAATTGCAAATTAAACTTAACTTAAGATAGAGAAGAGGAAGGGGAGTGAAAGTGAAGGGGCAAATCCGTTGTTTGGATAATGATTGAAAGGAAAAGGAAGCGAAATGTTGAACTCAAACTGATGTCTAATTCTGATGTTGAACATAAGCTAATTCAGCAGGAAGCACTCTATGTTAAGAGCCATTTATATGACAGATTGACGAATATGAATGTCCTCAATTTGATTGTGGGCATGCAATAAATTTACCATCTGCCATTTGACAGAGTCTGAATAGTCGAATACATGAAATCCCTTCCTCCCCCACCCCTCTCTGCCACTAAGCCTCATTAAACAGTGTGCAAGGAAATTGCTCACTATATGAAGGCAGTTCGACAGAACAACAAAAATATGTCCAAAGAGAAACTTTCTTTCCATATCATACTAACTACGAAAGTATTTAGATCATTACTCCAAGAGAAGAGAAATAGCTCTTCACAGTTCTCCTCGCTCCCATGCTCAACCATGCATATATTTCTTAGCGAAATAAACAAGTTTCGGATCTCTCCCTCTCACCTTCCCCTACTTTTTCTCTTATTCTTAAGAGTTATTTCTATCTCTGTCCCTCCTTTCCTTGGTTTGCTTGCAAACTACCATCCAAACAATGTGTGATAGTGAAGAAAGCCTGGGGATTGAAATACATACCATTTGTCAAAAATAGAAAGGGAACCTTCAGACTCCCTGAAAATACGAGAAAAAAGAAAACAGATGACTATTTAAAACTGAAAAAATGGGAAGTTAGATGATAAGGGCAGTCAATACATTCTGAAACAAGTTAACAACCCTAACCCATAGGGATTTTTTTGCTACATTAGGGTTTAAAACCAAAGTAATTTTTCGCTGACAACTTCATAAACTCAAATTTCTGAAACCACATAATCAACATAACACCACCTAACCTCACACCGTGACATAAAAATTCTCTGGAAAACCAAATGTTTGCAATCAGACTTTACGACCCTCTCAAAAAATATGCCACAAAAGATGATTCCTCTATTGTCACCTACAAAAGAGGCACCACTTGTTGATCATCCCAATTTGAGTAATGCCTTTATTGTCAAACACATAAGATGCCTTGTGGAAGCGGATTGGGGAGTGAAAATTTCTCTACTTAAGAGTGTCTATTACAACTCAATTCAATTTCACGCCTTCTTGCAAGAAAGCATGGCACGAAAATCAAAGAGCTATGACGGATTTTTATGGTAATTGGGAGAAGTCATATGCATTGCTTCGCTACTATCTTGAAGCATTGAAAGAGGCAGACCCGGGGACCATGGTGCGTGCAGTTTGTCGATAAACTACCACTCCCTCCAAATGAGCAATTTGATAGATAGGGTTATTTGGGCATTTGGACCTTCCATTAGGGGCTTCCGACATTGTAAGCCAATTATCACTATCAATAGAGCACGTTTGTATGGGAAGTATAAAGGAAATCTCTTGATTGCTATTGGGGTTGAAGCGAATGATCCCAAATATCGAAATGTAGGAATCATGCGGGCTATGAGTGGAGTTGAAGGTGGATGTATGGAACCACATGCTTACGAATATAGAATATAGAATATAGAAAGGTAAACAAATGACGGAAAGCGGAGGGGGCATGAAGAAAAGAGAGAAAAAGAAAGACCTTGGGAATGGTATAATTTGCGGATAGCAAGAGGGGAAGCTCCAATGGGTTGGCGGCCGCGAAGAATAACTCCATCAATATCAAATGCGATTGCAAAGGGCTGCCTGAGATACAATAAAACCACTTAATAAATTAATTAATTGAAGTAGATGATTAGAAAATAAAGAGACAAGAATCGACAGACGTGGGATTTGAAGATGGTTTGAGTTGGGTGGGTTGGAGATTTGGAGCAACTGGAGTCATCTCATCTATCTCAGTTTGTCAAGACAATACCACACCAGATTACAAGATTACGAGATATTTGAGGAGGATTGTTTTCACCCACGGGCCACGGCTATGGGTCCATTTGTAAGGCGTAGGCGTCTCAGTTGTGACCGTGTCGATTGGTTTGTAAGATTTGCAAGGTAGATTGTAGCTTCGAGTGGAGTGTGCGTAGATTTTCGCAAGCCAAACACTTAAGCGATCAGAAATGACTTAAGGTGTTTGGAATCTGCCAAAAGGTCGTGTTTGACAAGATTTTTTTATTAAATATTATGTTTTAAACACTTATTTTTAAAGGGGTGTTTCGCCAAAAATGTTTTTTAAAGGTTGTATTTGATAAAAAAAACACTTTCGGAAAATTTGGAATATTTTAAAGAATCGGAAGAAATATCACAAATTCTCATTGAAGACGGACTAGTTTCGTCTTTAGCTAGAGACGGCCCAATGTGGCCAGTTCAACGATAAATGTGATTTTGTGACAATAACCAGTTATAGCTTAGAAAATATGGCTGCTTCGGTTACATTTGTCGGTAAAGTGGCCACACTTAGCCGTCTTCAGCTGAAGATATATTAATCTAATGGTTAAGACGGAGATATTGTGGACAATATGTTCCAAGTTCGATCCCCCTTTCCTCTCTATTATAATTACATTAAGTGCGTAAATGCGCGCTTGGTAAGAAAAAAAACTGATACTTACTCAGAAATATACATTACCAAAATAAAAAGGAAAATTTAATAGGAATAATCCATACTATAGGTGGTATTCTCATATTAATCCCAATTTTATTTTAACCCACAATAAACCCAACATTTACCCAACTTTTCTCAAGCTAAACTTACCTTCTTTTTTACCTGTTATTCCCGGTTAATAACATGATGGACCTCATTATTTTTATTTAAATATACTTCTTGAGTTCTTTCTCTTTCTTTCTCCTTGTTCTTTATTGGGTTCTTCCTCATGCTCTCCATTTTTCTTCTTCTTTCTTCTCTTTTCTCTCTTCTCTCTCTTCTCCCCTAATTTGCTCCCATGACAAATATCCACCTGGAAAAAATTGAACCAAACTAATTGTAATTAGTTCAATCTAATGTTTTCCCCAAATCGATTATGACTACACATTATCCTTCAGTTCATCTTTTTGCCTTCTTTCGGATTGTTTCCGAAAACCTGACAGTTCTTTTTGGTTGTAGAATTAAATTGCGGTTTTGAACACAAGTTGCGGTATTCAGTATTGCCTCAAAGTGCATTAGAATAAGGTCGTGTCTTTGTAGCAGTGTCTCCTTGATTTCGTCATGATTTTGAACACAACTTGCTTATAATGTCGTCATGATTTTGCAAAAATTGGTTTCATTTACCAAATCAAAGAATTAGAGGAGCCAAAACCAACTATGAGGAAAAAAATTGGTGGTAAAGTTTATGATGAACATTAGAAATTTTGGGGGTTTTGGTACTTTTGGGGGAATCAACAATAGTGGAAATAATGCTTAACAAGGGTATTAGAATTTGTGGGTAGATTATAAGTTTAGGGCTTTGGTAATTAATTGAGTGTTCTTAGTAATAAAAGCTAATAATAAAGGGTGAGTAGAACATTAACAAAATTTTAACCGGTTGAGAAGGTATCATTTCCACTGAGTTCAGTAAAAAATGAGGGGGGTCAAAGTTGGGTTTATTGTGGATTATTTTGAAGGTGAAATTAGTATGAGAAGACCACTTATAGTGTGGATTATTCTTGTTAATTTTTCCAAATAAACATGAAAAAAAGCATATGAAAAACAAAGTAAAACACGATTTAAAAAGTTGATCCAAGTCCCGAAGAGGCAACAACAATCTGTTCCTGGGCGCTGGAGACACAGCAACTGCAAATCCAAGTGCGGAGATAAATAGATAGACAGACAGATATAAGCAGTAGACAGAAGAAGAAGAAGAATAATAATCAATTAAAAATGGACGATTATACAAGAGAAATGATGGACCTTAAAACCCTCGTCACCCGTACTCTTGAAAAGAAGGGCGTTCTCGCCAAGATCCGTGTACGTTTTCTTCCTTCCTTTCTTCTTCTTTTTTATATATTTATTATTAATTCATTTCCATACATTCTCGCTCTTTTCCCCCTTTTTCATTTCATTCATTTCTATATTGTAGATCCGTAACTCTTGTTATTTTGTACGGAATATTTAGGGTTTGTTTTTTAATTAAGAACAAAATGTTTGTTTGTATATTTGAAATTTGAGATATTGTGATTAGGCTGAGCTAAGAGCTAGTGTGTTTGAAGCTATTGAGGAAGAGGATCGGGTTGTCGAAAAAGATGAAGGTTTGCCTCCTGCATTGTTAGGTAGTTGCAATGATCGCGCCAAACAACTTCACGCTTCTCCTTCAGGTCCCTTTTTATCTTCTTTGCTCATTCTTTTGCATATCTAGTTACTTCCTTTGGAATCGAGACTACCAATTTTCATTTTCGGTCACCCGGAACATTATCTTAATTTAGCCTGCATACATTCGACTCCCTCTTACCCTGCTATATACAGCAACTTGTGAGAAACTGAAAGGTTTTCGCTTTTGTTTCATTTAATGTAATATTGAGAAATTATATGGATGCTGAAGTTAGGTGGAGGAGTATATAGGGTGGTAATCGTAATCGCAGCTGATTTATGATAAGATGGATGTTTTGGCTGATGAAGAGTGAAGACACCGTGTCACCTGTCCTAGAGGCCTACAACTTGTTCCCTCTATAGTTTACTGTAACTAAAGAAGATGGATTGTCTAATGTTTCAGTTAATGTGGCTACTTTGTAGTTTATTTACTTCCTGTATTTCTCTCCGTGTTTCCAATTTGACCTTTTCAGGTCACAGTTCTCAAAACTTTACCCGTAATATGTTCAAATTGTACAAAGCTATACTATTATATCGGAGTTTTTACATTTTTGCACTCAGTTCTATTAGACACGAGGAGTGCAATAGTCTAGCTACTTACTGAGTTATAGCCCCTTATCCTGGCTATTGGGTTCCAATTGATAGGATGAAACTAATTTTACTTTCATGGTATTTAGAAGTTCCAAATTAATTCTATGGTAAAATTCCTGTCACATTTGTTTCTGGTATAGTGGATGACTGAAAATCCACTTACGAATCTTATCGGCAGAAGTAGTATGTTAACTTTCCTGCTTAATCAATTGCAGGGAGACTTTTGACTGCTTTAATATGTGAATACTTGGACTGGGCACAGCTAAATCATACTCTGAAAGTGTATCTTCCTGAGTGCAATTTGGTACAAGAACTATACTATTTCTATTGTATCATATTTGAAAAGTATGGGCGGATAACCTAATTTAATTATTGTCCATGTTATCTTTAATCTGAATTGCAGCCAAAGGATTTCTGGAAAGCTGAGTTGAAAGAGTTCAGTAGCAAAAATGGATACGATCTCAGCCAAAATGGAGAAAGCGGTCCTGTGCTGCTAGATGTTCTTGAAGGATTTTTAAAATTTGAGGTATGCTTAATGCTCAACTCTTATTATGCTTTTGACTGATCTTTTTATGTCAGATATGGGGATTATGTAACCGTCACCATTAGGTCAAATAGACGGAAGCTGATAATAAATGATGCTTTGACTTAATGAAAGTTCATATGTTGACGGCATAATCTCACTATGTTATTTTTCCATGGGCCTGCTTTATCTTTCTACTTCTTGGAAGCGTACGACTCAGGGTTAAACATTAAGCAACAATTGCTCGTGAAATATTATATTACAGTTTCACATAATATAGTCACAGAAAAGTACAATAATCACTGGGTTCTTTCTAAAGGTCTTTTTCAATGGTTTGCACATGATTAAAACTCATAAATTGGTGAAGTAAAGTTCTAATTGGTTTTGAGCTTGTATATACAACCTTGCTAACTGTAGCATGATAATTTTTATTGTGTCTTGCAAGTTGTGAGTGCTGTTTATGAATAGCATGCATTCATCGTACCATGGAAAGTTGATTCTGAAGTGTGAAGATCTCTATGTATGTTCTTTGTTGTATTTCCTGAATTAATAACACACTGTACCTTATTGGTTCAGAATTTATCACAAGCAAGAGGCAGTGGATCAAATTTAGAGTCTCGCAACACTCGGAGACCCTCACCGTCTTCATCTTCTATTGCTGGGGGTTTACCCCCCTTAGTGAGGTCTGAACACTAGACACTCTCCTAGATCCAATATGTATTAATTTATATCATCTCTTTGTTCTCTTGGATTTTTCTTATGTTGGCATAACTTGCATGCTTTTAACAGGACACTTCCAGGTTCCCAAGCAACTGGTAAGGAATAAAGCTGTCTTTATCAACTATCACACATTTTTATCTGCTCATATGAGTTGACCCCTAATGCATGTTAGAGAGAAGAGCAGGGTCATCTAGTTACCGGAAAGATGACTACAACTGGCGCTACGAGGGTGAGGAATTGCCAGAGGATGTGATTCGTGCTTCCGCTGCCCTGGAGAACTTACAATTGGATAGAAAAACTCGGAATCTGACATCTTCATGGAGGTTTTTTTTTCGCTTTTCTAATCTTTCCTCTTATATTTTGTTTTGCCATGTTCGCTGTTATGTATATGTCTCTAGGGTAGGTAGAGACGTAGAGTAGTAGGTAGTTAAGTTTTCTTTTTTCCCTTCGTTTTCCCCCTTTTCCACAGATAGTATCATCACATTCATCAGGAGTACTCATATTGGCTTACTGAGGATTATCTAATATGCTCTGCGTATAGGAATCTCAGTATCTGCATCTCAGGCATGTGCAGGATTTATTAGTGTTGCCGTGGGGCTCCCTTCTGAGTCTTGTGGATTATGGCCTTAGAATATGGAGAAAGTTGGTTTTCCTAGGGAAGTTGTAAAAGGATAAAGGGAGGTATTATGCATAAACCATGGAGTTATTTTCTCTCTTCGAACTATTTTCTCGAGTCATTGTCCTTGACTGCATGTAGATTGGGATATATAGGTTGGAAATGTAAAAAGTCAGGCAAGCCATTACTTAGAGGCTTTTGGGCAAGGCTCTGCACTTGGAGTAGTTAGACCTCTTCGTCCTGTCCCGATTCCCTGTATTGCTGTGATTACGAAGTGGCTGACGCCCCAGCAATCACTGAGGCCTTTGGCTTAAATGCTTCTTTGACCTCGTTTCGTCCATGTTTCCACTCAGAAAACTGACGTTTAGAGATTTGGACAGCTGAGATGCCTCGTTTAGAACAAAGACCATACCATAAGTAAATGAAGCATTTTGAACGTCAATGATGGGTTGAGATTCTTTTTCATTTCATGTAAGTCAAACTGTCAATCATGTTATCAAAAAATATTCTTTGATGGAGAGGGATAATTGATCATTCTCCATGTGAATGATTTGATTCACATTGATAAGGAGATTCATCTGGTTTGAAAGCTAATTTCGTTTTCTGACATGTGGAATGCTACCCCTAATTTCATTGAAATTGTACGGGATGGGTGAAATAGTAGGTCAGTGATACGCAAGGTACCACATTTTTTCAGGTGTTAACCAAGCTTGAGGCTTTGAAAAAGCCCGAAGCTCTGATAAAGAGAGATTTTCTGATGTCGAATAAGCAGCTTACTTGGCTAATCTAAAAAAAACCCCAATGCTCCGAATAAAGAGAGGTGCTATTTAGACACAATCTCAAGCTTATTCGCCGGGAATGTTTAGTATGTGAAAATACAGGGGATTAGCAAAGTCCAGGGGTAGATTTTTAAGACGAGAAGTAAAGCTTAGTGGCCTGGACAAGGAGATGATAACCATCTTTATAGTTGTATAAAAACTACAAACACTCGAGGTATGCAAAATAAACTTATTGGGTTAAGGATGTCAAGGGGATGCTGCATAAGTATCTTGATGTAACTTTTGGTGAAGAAGGGCTGGGTGGTTTCTGTCCATGAAGGTTCATTGAGTACCCATTATCATAGAATACCATTATCAAGGGGTACTGAGCCTATTACAAAGGAAAAAGTGAAGCGGGTCATCTTATCAGCCTCTGATAATAATGCTCCTGGCTTGAATGTCTGACAAGTATTCAAGCCAAATCTTTGAAGTTGCTTGGTAGGTGGATGCGAGAGAAAGCTATTACAGTTGTCTTTGTTGTGGCATTGCTGTGGCAAAATATTGAAGCAGATGAATCTACTAACTTGGCCGTAATACCTATGGCATGTCATTTAGGCTAGGAGATAGTCGTATGCCTAGAAAGTGCAATTAAGGAAGTGATTGTAGTCTGTAGAAGCTATTTGTGTGCTGGAAGTTATGTTAACATTAAGGCGCCTTTAGTTGCTTGGGATTTGGTGTGGTCTCCCAACAAAGTTGGTGGTCTGGGGTTTCTTAACTGTATAAATTGGAAAGTCGCTGTAGTGCAACATGTTTGATATTCCGCTTATCGTGTAGCATCTTGGTTTTAGGATTCAGTGTCCTATATGATTGTTTTGTTCCATGGCCTGATAATATCACTAAATGCTTGATCAAAGACATACCTTTTTGGGTGGACGGATTTGAATGGGCTTTGAGGGAACGTTAGTTCTTTTATAAGCGTCTTACAACCAGCGCCGGCGTAGAGCAACGTCACTGAAGTCTAAACACCACGTTGACCTCCATGATGGATACCACACCGTCAACTGCCTTTCCTTACTATGCATAACCACCCCCAATTCTTCGAACCTCTTTCCTACCCAAAAATAATCTAGTTTCCCTACCTTAAAACACAGATCTACAAAGAGGGACATATGGTATCTGAATAATACCACCAAAATTATGTTCTCCGGCCTCCTGCATGTCAAATGATGGTCATCATCGCGTTCAAAGCGGTGGTTTGTGCAATAACGACAATGGTGGTGTAGTTGTTGGTGGTCTTACTGTAGTTAGGATGTGGTAGCGGTGGCGAGGCGAATCTGGTAGGTGTGATGGTGGTCAGATGAATGTGTTTGGAAGTGTGGCGTTGGTCAGGCGAGTATGGTGGCGGTGGTCCTGTTGAGGTTTTCAAGGTGGTGGGTCAAGGTTGGATGGAAGGAGGGGATGGATGTTTAGTAAGTTAATTACTAGGGATTTGCATTAATTGGGTCCACCTATTATTATTAGTGAATTATATTAGTATTTCTTAAGAACCGTGTATAAAGCAAATGGGTAGAACAAATAGATGTGGTGGGAGTATCTAGTTGTCTTTCATATTTCTATTTAATGACCTCTAGTGTTATCCTGTTAATAAATAGTCTCACAATAATTTACACTGAGACTGTCTTTCAAGAGAGATACTCGGGAGGGAAAACTGTTGGAGTGGCAAGTTTTGTTTGGAGAAATGGAGGGATTCGTTTTCTTCGCCGAAGAACAAGGATTTGCAAGGAAAACATCATTATTTCATTTATCCTCTCCTTATCCATCTCTTTTCCCTACCCTATTGCTCTACCCCCCTTCCCCCCTACACCCCTTCCCCCCTACAGTTGTATCCAAACAAAGCCAACACGTTTGTAGAGAAATTATGTCAGAGTGATGAGTTGTTGCCTTTTGTATTCAGCTTTTGTTCTAGCTTAGGGGTCTCGTGTCTTTGTCTCTTGCCATTGGCTATTTGTGTATTCTTGCGTTTTTATCAAATCAAAGGCGTTCATTACCATGCCAGGCTGTGTGGCTTTGGAATAAGATGGAATATAGCAAAGCAAAATATTTCATTGTATTGGCTGTGCATCTTGTACTCATAAGCAGCAGTCCAGACTATGCAGTTCTCGGTGCAATTATCACCATGGGTTATTTGGAATCAACTTCTCTGTGTGTTAAGGCAGGACTGCATAAATCCAAGATTCGACCTCACTTTATCTTCTTTTTGAGGCATTGGGGGTAATGTTGTTACACTCGGGTAGTCGGGTGGGTCTTCGACTGTCCAGCTTGTAATCTGCTGTTTAGATTCAATGGGTTGTGCTTGGGGTACCAAGGTTACCCCAAATTACAAGTGTTAAAAACAGTACTTCTGTATTACACTGACTATAATTGGATTAATTTCAGTAACTCTCCCCTGTAAACTTAAATATGTGCATTTAAAATTCTCATCCTCTTTATCTTGAACCTGTTGCTTGCAGGCACGGTGGTGATGGTAATGCCGATGATGATGGCAGAGTAGATCACATGTAACCACCATGTAGTCATGTACCGACTTTCCATGTACTACGTAGTTGTTTATTTGTAACTTTGGGCTTCATCACTGAGTGTCATTGGTGATTAATTAGTCACCCAGTTAGTGCTTTCCGACGACCATCTTTTTCTTTTGATTGTGATCTAGTAATTTCCTATGGTATTTCCTCCGTAATAGCCCTTGAAGTAAATTGTGCTGAACCACTTTTTCGGCCACCTATTCTCTTGGTTTTTGTGTTTTAAGTGTAAGTTCTAATTATAGCTTTTCTAGTGAATGATTGAGCTCTTTTAATTGCATGCTTTTGCGTTCACTTTTATAACAAGTTTGTCTTTCATCTTTGAAACATGTACAAAACCAACCCAAGCAAATTCTAGCAATTCGATTGTAAATGGTCTTTTTATCTGAGACATCTCAAACATAGATAAGTAATTCCTGAAAATTATTTAATTCCTGATTTTTTCGTTTCCCCCCTAATACTTAAGACTGGATCTAATATGTGATCAGAACTAGAAATCACTTGATAATTTAGGGTTGAAACTATACCTGAATGGGTGGGCGGCAGGCCATTTGCGTTATTGATAAATAATTTTTTTGTTAAATATTAATATTAATATATTATATTTAAAATAATAATTAATTAATTTTAGTGCTTTCAATTACAAAACAATCAAAAAATTAATTTTATATATTTATAGATTTTGATAATATAAAAAGTACTAATTATTAAAAGTAATTCATTTATATAATTTTGTTAATAAAATTAATGTAATCATTTAATATGATTAAAATATCAATATTAAATAGTATACCTTATTTTCTAAAAAAAAAAAAATTTTAAGAATGGTAAATAAAAGGCCTTAGAAACTATTTTCTTACTCGTATTCTAACACCACTCGACTCAATCCTGTCCGATTCGCCCAACTCGTTTTACGAGGTCTATTTTACAGCGAAGTCGAGCTATGCGGATGAGTAGACCTGGCAATTGAGTCATTCGGTCGAGTTCTGGTCAGATCATTTCGGATCGAGTCACTTTCGAATCAACAATTTATCGAGTCACTTTCAATTCTGGTCATATTTAGGTGGGGTTGATATGGGTCGTTTAGGCCATTTAAATCATGATTTTGTCTTAATTAAATGATTTTGGATCAATCGGGTCATTGCAGTCACTTCGGATCATGTCATCTTTATATAGAGGAAGTCGTATTTATCGGATCGGGTGATGGGGTGGGTAAGTGTTGGCGAGATTTAGTGATGACTGTATTTTGAAAGCGTGGAAATAGAATGTCACTTTTGTGGTGACGCCACTACTTTCCATCTTCCAATTAATTCGACGGAGAAAAATTTTGTAATTCTCAGAAACTTATTAATCGTCGTCCTCCTCCAATGATGGCGGTAATGAGGCGACTAATAAGATCTCCTACGTCTAATCCATCCCTCGTAATTTCAACGATCCGCAAGTTCAGCAGTCTGACTTCCGAAACTACCCTCCATACACCTCCCTCAATCCTCTCTAACACCCAATTACAAGAAACACAAGCAAAGGGTAGAGATGTCCATTGGGTGTTTCTAGGTTGTCCTGGCGTTGGCAAAGGCACTTACGCCACTCGCCTTTCCAAGCTTCTTACCGTCCCTCATATCGCCACCGGTGATCTCGTTCGCAATCAACTCTCCTCTGCTGCCCCTCTTGCTTCTCCAGTACAACAATATGTAAATATATATCATAAAGATTGTGTCATCTTATTTAAATTGATTATATGTATTATTAAGACATTAAATCCTCTTAGCTTGCAGAGATCGTAATCATGGCAATTGATTTTTCGGACGATATCATAATTTCATTTGTTTGTCCAGCTTCTTGAACTGGGAAGCTTTCTAGTGCATCCGGATTTATTCTCGATGGGCTTTCCACGTACACTCAGACAGGCGTATGGCTACCCGAATCGGTTAAGAGTAAGTTTTGTCATTCAATCCACCAATATTATTTCTTGTGTAACTTCCTCACCATGTAGTGGCGCTACCAAGCACACCTCAAGTCCATTACTTGGGTAAATCATTAACTCTCGCGCTTTCACCCCGTGTAGTTTTCCCCTACCAAGCAAGTCTCCCAGATCAGTCCCTCAGTTGGTGAATTCCCTCACCGTCGCTGATTGAGCGAGTCACTTCTTTACTGTGGATATAAAATTTTTAAATAATTGTTGGTAATATAGTGTGACAGGAAATTTTGGAGGGAGTTATTGACATTGATCTGGTCATCAATCTCAAGCTCCAGGAGGAAGCCTTAATTGCAAAATGCCTTGGCAGGAGGATTTGCAGTGAGTGTGGTGGAAACTACAATGTCGCATGCATTGACATAAAGGGTGACAACGAAACCCCTGGAATGTACATGGCTCCCCTTCCTCCACCCCCTGAATGTGCGTCAAAGCTTATCACTCGTCCAGATGATAAAGAAGAAGTTGTGAAGGAGAGGCTTCGAATATACAATGAAATGGTATTTTTCACGCTTTCCATTAGGATGATAATCATTCTCTGTTCAATTCTACTCATTGCAGTGCATTATTCGGTTACTCCCTCCATCCACCCCATTTGTATTTTGGTTTCCCCATTTGACTGACATTTTTTTTCTTCTCCATATACCTTAGATGCTAGTATGCTACTTTCTTCCCACATTTCGTTAAAGATCATGTTAAAGATTTATTGATGAACTATCATTATTAGTTTATCGGTTTTTTTAACATGTGTCCATTAGGCACATGTTAAGAAAACCAAAATGGAAAGAATTAAATGTTGTTTTTATGGGAAATTGAAATATGCAATTACTTTTTCCATAAAAAACAACATTTAATTCTTTCCATTTTGGTTTTCTTAACATGTGCCGGCACATGTTAGAAAAACCGTTTGTCTATTACCCCTTGTAAAATTTTCAGTGTAGAAATTTCACAAAATCCCTTGCTTTATGTTACTGTACTATAAATAGAATTAGAGATTCACCTTTTTATTTCACAAGATTCAGAAATGAGCTAATTATTTTGGGATGAACTGACCTAATTATTTTATCTCTTCATATATTGGTGAAATTAATGGCCAATGTTAATATATGCTGCTGTTCACCAAAGTGAAATTGAGAACAATATAATTAGTGTGGATGGGCATGCTAACATTGAGGGTGTATTCAACGGATGAATGTACCTTTTACAAATGTCTCTGGACACTAGGTGTTTAACACTTTCGGAATGGGTTCAACTTGTAGAGTCGACCCGTTGAGGAGTTCTATCGGAAACGGGGCAAATTATTGCAGTTTGATCTTCCTGGCGGAATTCCAGAATCCTGGCCAAAGTTGTTACAGGTTCTGAATCTTGATGGCAATGAGGACGGTCACTCTGCTGCTGCTTGAATCCTTCAGCAATTGTATGTATCATATTTTGTAGGTAAGCAATCATTTTTTCCAACAGTATATAGTAATTGAAATGTATATTTGAAACGGTGTTGTTGTAAAATAAATAGGCCAGTTACTATAAGATATGCAACTTTACTGGTATTAGAAGAAAAGTAGAAAAATGTAAACATTTTTTTCCCACATAATCGAGGGGTGCGGCAAATATTGTTCTGCATATGTTTCGAGGGCTAGCTCTTGTAATTTGTGATTTATGATATCATTGATACGACAAACTGCTAAATAATTTATCTTGAAGCATGATAGGCGTATCAAGCGTATTTAAGGTGCTCTCGCATGGATGATTGTTACCCGGGGTAAAACATGAGCTCCGCGACGTAGTTCAAGTACAAACTACAATCTTTCAATCCTAGCTACTAGCTATGTTACCCTGACTCGGTTAGAAGGCACAGACACATTTACATACCCAAGTGTTGAATTTGATTTTTTAAAAATAAAAAAATTACAAGTTTTTGTTTTAAAATGAAGTGTCCGTGGGTCGACTGGCGGACATAGCTCATATGAAGTGTCCAAGTAATATAGGCTACTAGGACACCAAGGCACCCACCTCCCTAGATTGACGCTAAATATTAGTCTGGCCTTGATGTCTAGTATTACGATAAATGGTTGAGTATTTCACAAAGGCAAAACCCACCTTTCTATTTGAGACCTTTGCCTTCTCTTCATTCTTTTTCGTAAAAAATAGTCTTGTGAATGTTCATATTCACGTCTCTCTAAACATGCCGGTAATTTGTTCATTGCCGCTTGCGTTCTTTGGAGCTCTTTTCTATTTCCCCGCCGCCTTGAACCCAACAACATTTTTCGAACAATGAAGAACGTGAATGTCAAACTTGTCGGTAATTTGTTCACTTCTCTCTAACCTTGCTCGTAATTTGGATTTAACCTTGTAAAACTTGATGCTGAGCTTATTTTTGGATTCTAAAGCACCGAAGGTGTTTGGGTTAGAGGTTGCTGGCTTGAGACCTGGACGTGAGTTTTAAATACTTAGCGGATGCAAGTGATAAACGCATGAAGTGATACTCAGCTCTGGAATCTGAAGAGCCCGTAATCACTGCATGTTTCATAAGGAAATTTCTCCCCCTCATTTATGTGTCCTTCTCATAAAAAAGGATTTAAATGATCTTCAGGGAATCATAAAGATGAACGAAAAAAAGATTTCGAAAAAATCAGCTAATTCAAAACCCCAAGAAAAATTTCTAACCAGGAAAATAAAAAACTTTAATAGTTTCTACTTGGCTGGGGACCAAGATTGTCCTAGTAAAAAAAGAATTAAATGCGATGCTGCTTGGTTTAGGAATCTGAAAGCTGGACTAGGATGGGTGGCGTGGATGGAGGATGGAAGATCTATGGTATCATTCAAGAAATCTTCCTTCGCTGTTTCTTCTATTCAAGCTGAGGCCTTAGCAATCAAAGAGGCGATAATATGGGCTATTAAAGAAGGGTTATATCACATCGACATTAGCTCGGATTGGCTCAATCTTATCTTATGTATTGTAGGGGAATTGCAGGTGCCTCATGAAATCAAGGCTCTAATAAGTAGTATCAGAAATCTTAGTAGCTTTACGCATTGCCTATCATTTAATTTATGACCTAGGAATTGTAATAGGATAGCCCACAATGTTGCCCGTCTATAGGCTGATTCTGGTCTCGTTGTCAACAAAAAAAAAAATAGTTGTTTGTCCAATGCATAAATCGTGGTAACACATGACAACGTAGTATGAGCATCATGAGAACAAGTAAAGGGAACATCAAAGGTTCCCTTAGTAGGCATACCTCTGAGCTCATAGTGGAGTAATCAAGGAATTTGCCATTGTCGGCCTTAAGTGCTACTCTGTATATGCTTGGGAAGAAGTTGGATAGTTTCCAAATCGACGGCAGTGGAAATGGCTTCAGTGGTAGTACAAGGATCAATATACACAAACATTTTGCGATTGTAGTTGCTTGGCATGCGCAGTACAGTTCCAGACAGGACATGTAACATGTTCAAATGTGTCATCGCTAATCCCAACAACTCAATGCACATGTCACTATTCCACGTGGCAATGACCTACGTGTCCATTCATCCCTTAAACACGCGCTATGTCCTAAATCAATTTTCTTCCTTCCACTCGCTCACTCCCCACGTCTACACTCTACTCAGTCAATTCGTCCCTTCTACCTTCCCCGGTCTAAATTTCCAAGTATACATCTATACATCTTCCGTTCCACAATTCGTTAAATTACGCTCGTACAACGCTCTCATTTACCTTGACATTCAGAATTGTGATACAAAGTTAACCGTGCAAATTGAATAGGTGATACATCCGCTGCTCATTTTCATCACTGACTAATATTTTTACTTTTAATTTGTTTCTCATATATTTACATGATTGTCATCATTTACCGTGTCAATTTTACATCAACACTACTAATTATCGGTTGTGATTTTTTTAAATTTTTTCTCCATAATGCAATATATTTTTTGTTTCTTAAGAGGATAACATGACTTTAGAAGAGTATTCTTGTTGTGCACTCTATGTTATCCTTGTACTAGTTTTATACCCGTGCAAAAATTGCACGGATCGTATTTATGACAAATACAGAGTACATAAACCTTTTATGTGGAAATTATATGAATTGATCCAATTCAATAGAGTCATTCATGCAAGCCCATTTTGAAACCCGTGTAAAATGGCACACGATTAGATATGTAATAGCTTGATGGAATGCGTAAATTTTGAAAATTAATTTGTACAAAATATAATTTGAAAAACTAATTAATATGATATTATATAAGTCCAGAGAATATAAATAATGTAACAATATTACAAATATTTGAAATTTTCTTTGTAGACTATTTTAAAGGTTGAATTAAAAGTAAAATTACTATTGTCACACTTTATAAACGATTTTATCGTCATACATAAGTAGTGTTATTTAAAAAAAAATATTTTAAAGTCGCTAACTAAGCCAACGACTGGGTGTATAAATCTGTTTGAGTTTGTTTAACATGTTATGGGTTAAAAGAAGTATACCCAACAACCAAGACACAATTAAACAGTACTGCTCCTCCCCAACCCAAATTAATCACTCATCTCACTGTCACCCTCACCATCTCCCTTATTTTCATTCCAATAAACTCATCAGCCTCATCACTCATCTCCCTTATACAACTCATCTCTCTCAATAATCAATAATTATAAAGCATGATTTTCTCTGCGATTTTGTCTTTCGATCAACATGCAGATTATTATTGCTAGCTTAAGACGATTGATATTATTATTTTCTTTTTAAGTTGAGTCATCGTTATTGTTTACTCTACCTTTCATCAAATTTTGACTGACTATCACCATTATTAATATTGATCTCACATTTGAGATAAATAGGTAATTGTTTCATTATTTGCAACTCTTTGGATTTGATTATGCATCTATTTTTATGCTTGATTTTCGTTATTTAATAATAAAATCAAGGGTTTCTTATTATTTATTAATTAATGGGTCAATCTTTATCCATCAATATGGCATTTTCATTTATTCTTTTATGAAAAAAAGTTCAGAAATAATAAAATCAAGGGTTTCTTAATATTTATTAATTAACGGGTCAATCTTTATCCATCAATATGGCATTTTCATTTAATTTTTATGAAAAAAAGTTCATTGATCGTTTTTGTTTATTTTGAATAAGAATTGCCAATTTTAAAAAAGGGAAAGTGGTAAATTAACCCTTCTACTTTGATTACTAGTGAAATTCACTCATTTAACTTTGCTTTGTAGTATTTCACCCCCTTAACTTTAACCCTTTAACTTTGCTTTGTACTATTTCACCCCCTTAACTTTAATTTAGGTAAAGCCAAACCCTTTTCATCTCCAATCAAAATCTCATCAAAAATTTCATATCTCACCAATATCTCATATCTTATTATAACTCAAATAGTATAAAAATACACTTACCTATCATTATATGAAGACAAATTCTCATTTGTGAGATACGGAGTAAGATTTTCTACACTACCCAAACACCTATTTCAATTTCTCCTCCCATTGTCTTTTCCTATCACCTAAACCATCATCACTCACCTATTACCCCGAAAATAACCCATTTATTTTCACTACCATTTTCACTCAACCTCAGCCTCAAAATTATACTCTATATTTTTTATTCACAAATTCTCATTTTCACTACCATATTTTTTTATCCACAAATGTGGCCATGTGAAAACCAACGTGTTATAGCTTAAAAAAATTGTGCTTGTAACATTTTGTCTTAAATGGGTCATATTCAGGGCCGGCTAAGGCCCGGTTCAGCCTGAGCCCAAGAACCGGGCCTCCAATCTTGAAGGGCCTCATTAGCATAGACTTTTAGAATATATACTAAAAACAGTGAGATGTTTACATGAACTGAATATGGTCTAGTGATTGAAGGATAAGTATTGGTAATTGATTTCTAGCCCACTCAAGTTTGACTCCCCATAATGCCAAATTCCAGTTTTGGACTTTGATTTTTTTTTTTTTTTTTAACTTCACTTTTTTTTGCTTGTTACGTTATAATTATGGTTGTCTTTTTTTCTTCTTTTTTTTCATCTTTCCATGTTTTTTTTTGTTCCCCTATTATAAATTATCTTTTATAGAGTTACCCATTTCATATAAGTATGAGCTTGGATAACATTATTTGCTTATTTAACGCATATTCAAAATACTTCATAAAAGAGATGAATATTATCAAAAATCGTTAAAAAAAAAAAGCTCTACCATGCATCGTTTTAGATTTACATATATTTGTGGTATGAGTTTCATAACTTTAGGCGCAATGAATAGTATCTTTAATAGATGTATAAATATTTAGACACATATTTTGCTTAGTGATAGAGAACGGTAAATTCATTCATATAAGTATTATCGCTAAAAATGACTACAAAATAACACACTTATTAACAATTTTATGGCCCAGGTCGACGTAGTAGCACAGGGCCTCCCAAAATTTTGAGACGCCCCTGGTCATATTTACCCCGTCTTAAGCAAAAGACAAAATGTGACCATCTTCAACAAGAGTTATTATTTTTAATTATAGAAATGTAATATATATTCTGTATAATCTATATTTTTATCATAGAAATGTATATATATATTTTTCCTAAAATATAATCTATATTTTTAGCCAGTGAGAAATTGATGATAATATTGACTTCCGATAAGATTTTGGCCAGAAAAAAAAAGGCTTGATTTCACCCTACGTCAAACTTAAGGGGGTGAAATACTACAAAACAAAGTTAAGGGGGTGAATTTCACTAGTAAGCAAAGTAGAGGGGTTACTTTACCACTTTCCCGATTTTCAAAGAGTATCATTGATAAGTGATATTTTGTACTAATTTATCCCCCGTTTTAGCTCGATTTCTACATGATTTATGCACTTTGTTAAGTGATTAAAGAGCTAATATTGCTATTCTAGTTGTTTTGCGTACTTTGTCTCGTTTTATAGGAAATGAAGCGGTTTTGCTATATTTTCTTACTATTTGGAGCAATGGCACTAGAATACGAGTTTTCAAGGAACCGATGATAGCAATTTCACGATTTGACTACGATTCCGCTACATCCTTCCTCGAGTGGACTTATCTTGGACTTTGACTTTGTTTCTCAAAGGAAAACATCAACCCAAGTCAAAGGAGGACTAGCCCAAGCCCAATTACGTCTTATATTGACCAAGACCAAGGCATAGGATTCCGTGCCCAAAGACGAAATTGGAAGAGACGGAAAAATCCATCTGGGTTACATACCCGATCGGATTACCATATACCCGATCGGGTATGTTTGCTGATGAACGTCTCTTGGCTCTTCTTCTACCAAACTTTAATGGAGTACTTTATGGCTTTGTCTAGGGTATGAATTTGGACGCGGATGTGCAGCCTTGCAGCCCTATAAAAGCCAAGGATTAGCACACAAATAAACATGAATCAAAACACAACACAATTAGCATACACATTATTTCTTTCATACAAGTTTTAGTTCATAGTTTCTAGTTTATCTTAGACTATTTTTACAGCAATTTCCTAGTACTTCTCTAGTGTTTCAATAAGCATTTGTCATTACATTGGGTTGGATATTTGTTCTTTATTTTCGTTCTTACATAATTTGCATTCCAATCTCGGTAATTCTCTATCCTTTACTTATGCAATTTTCATCATCATGAACTTTAACCTAATTAGTCTTGTTTTCATATTATTGTTGTTAGGAAACCCACCTAAAAGTAATCTAGTTAAAACTAAAATATCGTTTAACATGTCATATTGTATTTTGTCTAATCATATAATCATGAAGTTTATCATTAGAATTATTATTAATATAATCACCATAATCGTTGTAGTACTCTTATTTCATAGTTTAATTTCCTACATCTTTTTCCTATTAATTTACTTAATCACATAAATTAGATATAACATTGTAAGATTATCATTGTGTAAATACAATAAATAAAATTGTAATATTGAAATGATTTGCTAGTTAAAATGAATTAAAAGAAGAGTCGATACCAATAGAACCACCTAGTTTGTTTCTTCCTTTGGTTGTGTCAAATTCTATAACTTTGTTTAGTGGCCATAAACAATTGTTTGTACTAGTCAATTTCCGTCTTAGAAACGAGAGTTGGGATGAGAATTAGGACTACCAATAAGGGTTTAGTGACCTAACCAGGCTGAGAGGACGTTAGGACCCATTAAAAAGTCGGTACGAATCCGAGAGGAATATACCGCTACAAGGCTTAGGCAATCGTAGTAATTCTAATGTTGGTATCAATAAAGCTTTTAAATCGTTTTACATGAATTTCTCTTTCACTATATCAATTTGATTAGATAGTTTATTTTACCGTTTTAGATAGTTTATTTTATTGTTGTTTAGTTAGTTTACTTTACCGTCATTTTATTATCGTTCTTAGGTAGTTTATTTTATTGTCATTTTATTAGTTTAGCTAGGTAGCCTTTCAATACTTGTCATTTTAATTATCGTCAATTAGATTAGATTTATTTTATTGCAATTTACATACTTGTCATTTAAATATCGTCATTTACATACTTGTCATTTAAATATCGTCATTTACGTACTTGTCATTTTATTCCATGTTAATAGTTTAGACAACCACCTCAAATGAATCGAACTTAAATGAAAATCACTCAATAGCAATTCATAGTTAACACGTACTCCCTGAGGATCGACACCCTACTTCCCTAATTACATTCCTTATGTTGTTAGCCTAAGTGTGGGTAATTATTTTTGTATCGGGACCGCGACATTACCGATCAAATTTTGGCGCCGTTGCCGGGGAGCACGGTTTTGTTTATCTATGTATTGCTGATTTTTGTTTAAAATTCTACCAATTTTAGGTGCAACCGTACCTTTAATCGTCACTAACTTTCCTTTTTGTGTTTTTCTTGTAGGTTGACAAAAATGGTGCTAAAAAAGGAAGATCCAAGGTACCGGGTTTTGGAACTTGCTAGTGGGATCCTAAGGGTCCATATGACTTTGATTGCTCTCATTGAGGGTAACCAATTTAGTGGTAAGCCAAATGAAAACCCATCACACCATCTCCAAACCTTTTGTGAATTGTGTCAAACTTTTATGAGGGAGGGAATCACCCAAAACCAAATTAGAGAAACTCTCTTTTCTTTATCACTAAAGGGAGAAGCTAAATGGTGGTTCACCCATCGTTTAAAGGATGCCACAAAACCAATAGGGTGGGAAGAGATCATCATCGCTTTTCACCGTAGGTTTAAACCTCAAACCACTATGTCAAACCTATCAATTAATTCACAAAAAGAAAGTGGGGAAGGTTCACAAAGTAATGGGGGAGAGCGAAAGAAAAGCCGAGTGGAAACTTCAAATGATGTTGACACTACCACTTCCTTAGCCTGTCCCGTTCAACCAAAAGAAACCACCCCAAAAAGCACTTTATATCGTCGAAAAGCTTTAAACCCATTTACCTTACTAACAGCACCTTGTGAACTTTGTGGAGGAATAGGGCATGTACCTCAACGATGTGGGAATAGACTCACACCATTAAACCCCTTTCACCCACAATTTCGCCAAACTCAACCCGCTAATACACCTCCTACTATGCCACACTCATCCTTTCAAAATGATCATGTTATAGCAAAAGTAGATGTCAAGTTAAGGGAAGTAATCCAAGCCCAACATAACATGTACTCATACTTCTTTTCTAGCTTAAGCTCACTCAAATCAACCATTTTGTCTCTCCAAAAGAGAGTGGAAGAGTTGACCCCGTCGAGTTCTAGCCAAACCACCCAAGAGAGTGAAGAACCATTAATAGTCACAATTGACATGATTAGTGACAAATCTTTTGATAATCCTCTTGGGAATGGAAAGAGTAAGGAGCCCATCTTTAGGTTACCCCACGAACTTTGCAATAATCCTACACTAGCCAAACCAACCCGAGTCCCTACGCAAGAGGAGACATCCCGTCTCGAAGCTTTGATCATGACATTGATAAAAGCTCAAGGGAAATTAGAAGAAAGAGTTGTTGAAACGACAAAAGCAAATGACGAAGCTTTCTCAAGGTTGGAGGCAAGGATTGGCAAGACATCTAGAGAAAAAGAAGCAACCAAAGATTCTCACAAAGAACCTCCCCTTGAAGAAGGGAAGGTTATCATTCCTTCAAAACTTAAAGATCCAGGTTGTTTTAATATTTCTTTCACAATGAATCTTCATAAGGTCAGAAATGCATTGTGTGATTTACGAGCCGCTATTAGCGTCATGCCTTTTTCTTTCTATCATGACCATTGCCCAATACAAATGAAGATTACTAATACTAGCCTTCAACTAGCCGATGGATCTATGCATACTCCAGCAGGAATTGTGGAAGATGTCCCCATACGGATTGGATACTTCCTTATTCCCGTCGATTTTTATGTCATATTTTCAAAGAAAGAAAGAGACGACTATATTATATTAGGAAGACCCTTCCTAAATACAGTTGGGGCTTGTATAGATGTGCAAGGAGAGAAGATCACCTTTGAAATGGATGGATCAAGTGCCACCTTTGATAGAAAGAGGAATGTATTGAGTGTAGGTGATGGTGACCTCGAAGCATTCAAAGCTTCGGAAGTATTTTTGAATGAGATTGCCATGGATGTTGGCAAGGGTAAATGAGAAAAATTCAAGGACGAATCAAGCTACTAGGAGCTCAAATCCCTTCACAAGACTTAAGGAGGGATTCAAAGTCTAGCATGACTTAAAAATGCGCTTGTCGGGAGGCAACCCGTCTTTCCCTTTATTTTCTCTTTTATGCATTCTTTATTCCACTTATTAGACAATGATTTGGACTGTTTTATTTGGACATTTCTTTTTGGATTTTGAGTTGTAATAGTTAGGAAACAATTTTCGTTTTACTTGTTATTTTCATTTTTTATGCATGCTTAGTTGATAGTTTTTCGTACTTGGAATTGGAGGACCTATTGAGACGAGAAGGAGCTATCCTTGGCCCATGTTGCCAAGATTATTGAGGTTAGTAAGTATGTTCAAGTAGCAAAGAAAAAAGAAACAAAAAACCGGATCAGTGAACTTCCCCGATCGGATTTGTGACTACCCGATCGGGTAAGTTGTCTGCTTCGAGTTCTATTCTAATTTCTTCTATAAAGCCAACACACTACCTTTGCTTGCTGCCATATTCCCGTGTTCTTCAACTTCAAAGCTCAAAATTTCTCAAAACCTTCATTTCTTAGTCTTTTCTTACAAAATTTGTCACAATAGTTCATCCAAGGCAACCTCTAAGCATCATCAAGTAAGTTAATTCTACTTTAGTTACTTCAATCTCTCTATATTTTTCAGAAATCCAACATGAACAAACCCTAACTCAAATTTGGGGGTTCTTGATTTTGATTGCAAAACTTGTTTAAATTTGATTTCTAATGATTCTTACATGCTATAGAGTGAATTTTAGTGATTAATTAGGATGATTACTATGATTTGGATGCCCATATGCTAATTAGGATACTCATCTTTACTATATGCTAAGAACTTTTGCTTAAGTGGTAGTATGATGCTTGAATTCATGCTTTATACTATGAACTTATGATCTTGTCATGTTAATTTAGCATTAGTACCCTTAGGTAGTAGCCAAACTCATGATTTAAGTGTATGTTGCTCATCTTAGTGACATATTGTTATGCTTAAGGACATCCATTTGTGCTCAAAAGATGGCATGACAATGTTTCACTAAGGTTGCTATGCTTGAATTTGTGCTCAAAGCTTAGTATTATAACACTTATGTTATCAATTTGTGAAGTGTTTTAATACTAGTTATTTGTAGAAAATGGCACCTACATTAAGGAAATCAAAGAGGGCAAGAACCTCCAATCAAGGAGAAAGTAGTAGAGCACAAGAAGAAGATATACAAATGCTTGAAGCAAACGATCAACCTGAAAAATCAAGGAAATGCTATGCATGATCCTAACTTTCCGGATGTAGAATTTAGTTCACACAAGCAATGGCAAAATTGGTGTATACTTAAAAGCAAAGGTATGAGGGCTACCAAGTTCCTCAATGTTTCTTCTTTAAGGCATATGAAACTTTATGAGCATGTTAAAGTGTTCTTTAAGGCATCTCGGGCGACTGAAATTAGTCGCATAATTGGCGACTGAAAGCCTAATTGGCGACCGATTTCAGTCGCTAATTTGGCGACTACCTATATCAGTCGCCAAAATCTTTAATAAAGCACGAAATCAAATCAGTACTATCTTCATCGCTCACAATTCCTTCGCAAACAAAAAAAAAACTACATTACCACCGACGACGAGCACGGCGACGACTACTTTCTTCTATTTCCGACCACCGATATCACCACCGTCCTCACCAACAAACTCCGACTCTTATTCTATTTCCATCACTTTTCCTTAATTAGGTGCGTCTTTTGCTCTCCTAAATCTAATTCCTTAGCTTAATTTTTTTTTGTTTGTTTATTTTATGATTGTAATTAGTATTATGATGTTTATGTATAGTTAGTTATCCTTACAAAGTTCTAATGGTTAGTTAGTTAGGGTTTGTGTAGATTGATGGTTAGGGTTTATATAAATTGGGGGTTTTGTGAAATTGTTAACATTATGTTAATCGATGTTGTAATTGACAATGTATTGGTGTTTTTGATGATGTTAGGATTGTTGATTGACTAAATTAGTATAAATGGGAGTATTATTGATAGTAGAAAGTTAGTACTCCCTCCGTCTTATTCATTTGTTTGCCCTTTAAATTATTTTTTATGGTTGTTTTAATCAAAAGGCAAATAAATAATTGTGATGGAGGGAGTAGAATGTTAGGATTTTATAATTAAAGTGTGTAGGTATTATGTTAGTATATTGTTAATAACAAATATCCATGTTGATAATATTAGTTTGATAGTTGTTTAGTATCCATGTTGATAATGTTATTAATTAGAATGATAGTAGTTTAATTAGTGATATGTTAATTTTAGTATAGTTAGTATCCATGTTGACAATATCATTGTTTGGTTTATTATTGATAATAGATATGTTCCTAGAGGTAGTAATAATTGATAATCAATAATATTGTTGTAATTATTGTTGTGTGGGTTAATGTTTAGATTAAAATGAAGAGGTTGGAACGTACATGGATGTACGAAGATAGACTTGATAAGAAAAGACGTCCTACCGCTAGATTTATAAAGGGGGTTGCCGAGTTTATTGAATTTGCTAGACACCAAGACGAGTATGATTTAGTAGCAAAGAAACTTAGGTGTCCTTGTATTAAATGCAAAAACATGAGATATCTACATGACATTGAGGTTCAAGAACATCTTTATACAAACGGGTTTTGTCCAAACTACTACAATTGGATTTCTCATGGAGAATCATATTTTTCACTTCCCGAACAATCTCAAATCCCCCAAAATGAGAACCCATATAGAGATATGGTAGTTGATGCATTTGAGTCTAATATTTTCAATAATGATCATATACCAATGAGTGAAGAAGAACCACACCCACAAGCAAAAGCCTTTTTTGATATGTTAAAGGCGAGTGAAAAACCATTATATGAAGGGAGCAAAATGTCATTGTTAGAAGCCGACTCTAGGATAGTAACTTTGAAATGTGAGTACAATTTGCCATTTACTTGTGTTGATGGCATTGCTTCTTTGATTGAGGATGTTATCCCCGATAATAATGTCATGACACGATCATTCTACAATACCAAAAAAGTAGTGAAAGGTCTAGAACTTCCGCATTACAAGATTGATGCATGTCCCGATGGATGTATGCTCTTTTGGAAGGATGATGCTTTGCTTGACAAGTGTAGTAAATGTGAAAAGGCTAGATATAAGACAATTGAGGGAAGTATTGTCTTGAAGGGTAAAAAGGGAAAGAATGAAAAAAAAAAGAGGTGAAAAGAGTAAGAAACCAATACCCGAAAATCCCGTAACTTACTTTCCTCTAGCTCCTAGACTTCAAAGAATGTTTGCTACCAAAAACATTGACGAGCAAATGAGATGGCACAAGGAAAATCCCCGTACTCCGGGAAAGATGTGTCATCCGAGTGATGGAGAGGAATGGAAGCGGTTTGATATGCTTTACCCCGACTTTGCTGAGGAACCACGTAATGTGCGACTTGGCCTTTGTACGGATGGTTTTGCTCCATTTGGCCAGTTTGGTAGAAAGTACTCTTCTTGGCCCGTAATGGTCACTCCATACAACTTACCACCTTTGTTATGTATGAAAAAACAATTCATCTTCTTGTCACTAATTATTCCTGGCCCTGATAATCCAAAAATCGCCTTAGATGTTTATTTGCAACCTTTGGTGGAAGAATTGAAACAATTGTGGGAAGTAGGTGTGCAAACATATGATGTGTCTTTAAAGCAAAATTTTCAACTAAGAGCTTCATTGTTGTGGCCCATTAATGATTTTCCCGCCTACGGTATGCTATCTGGATGGTCTACCGCGGGAAAAAAGGCATGTCCTTGTTGCATGTACCAAAGCAAAGCATTTTCGCTTCCTTGTTCCCATAAAGTGAGTTGGTTTGATTGTCATAGCCAATTCTTACCGGAGGGGCATGCCTTTAGGAGCAACAAAAAAGCTTTCAGAAAAGGTAAAGTGGAGCGCAATCATGCTGTAGATCGACTTCCGGGGGATAAGGTGTGGGATATGGTTTGTGATTTGTCACGTACTATTGATTGTACTAAAGCAGCGACGGAGGTGCTGAAGAAGAAGAAAATTGGTTGGTTTAAAAGAAGCATTTTTTGGGATCTTCCTTATTGGAAGACGATGTTAATTAGGCACAATTTGGATGTAATGCATATAGAAAAGAACTTCTTTGAGCAACTGATTCACACAATTATGGATGTAAAGGGAAAGACTTGTGATACTGTTAAATCACGAGAAGATTTGAAGACAATTTGCCATCGTCCCAATCTTCACATTCGTAGCGATGAGTCTTTGCCAAAATCTATTGTTACACTTGACAAAGCTCAAAGGAAGGTCTTATGTGAGTGGTTAAGAAAGTTAAAATTTCCTGACGGATATGCATCCGATTTTAGTCGATGTGTTGATATGAAGGAGCTAAAGTTGCAAGGCTTGAAAAGTCATGATGGTCATATCTTCATGGAACGATTATTACCTGTATCTTTGAGACATCTCCTCCCCACTCCTGTGTGGAATGCAATTGTTGAGATAAGTCAATTTTTTCGAGATTTATGTTCGTCTTCAATATGTGTTGATGACATGATTCGTCTTGAGAAGCAAATACCAGAGATATTGTGTAAGTTCGAGATGATATTTCCTCCATCATTTTTTAATTCCATGGAGCATGTACCGATACATTTGCCTTACGAAGCCAAAGTTGGAGGGCCCGTCCAATATAGGTGGATGTATCCATTTGAAAGGTAAGATCAGTAAGTAGTAATTAAATTATAATTATTATCGTACTATCTATTTAATTGATTTAATATTTATATACTAGTCTTAACAACTATTAATCCCATCAATTATTGAATAGGTTTCTTAATCACGTGAAGAAGAAAATTGGTAACAAAGCTCGGGTTGAAGGTTCCATATGCAATGCGTATTTAACGGAAGAGATTGCAAATTTTTGCTCTCTTTACTTTGAAAAACATATTGAAACCAAAGCAAAAAACTTGAGTGTTGATAAAGCGGAGGAACTTGAGACAAGTTTACCCGAGTTTTTCCAAATGCATGATGATGAGGGTTGTTCATCAATTGGGGGAACAAGATATTTGGATGACAAAGAATATGATCGTGCTCACCTTTACGTTCTTTCTAATTGTGAGATTTTGGAATCATATGAAACGGAGTTTGTGAATGGTTTCATTAAAGCACATCCTAATGTGAATAGAGATGATGTTTGGAGTAACCATGAGGATCAATTTGCAGCATGGTTTCGGAACCATGTAATTGAGTTAAATATCCAAGATGATTTGATAAGGGCTTTGGCCTTTGGTCCTTCACGAGAGGTGAAAACGTGGAATCGTTACTCGGTCAACGGATTTAATTTCCATACATTCAACTACGGTAAGAATAAGGCTAGGTGCAATTATGGTGTTACTATTTCTTCTCTTGATGACAACGACTACTATGGTATAGTTGAGGATATATTTGAGTTGAGCTATAATGGGCGTGAGCGTTCTTATAATACTGTCTTATTTAAGTGTGAATGGAAGGATAACTCTGTGGCCGGTATGAAAGTTCATGAACGTTAGAAAATCGTCGAAGTGAATCATACCCGGACATACTCAAAGTATGATCCATTTATACTCGCACATCAAGCCAATCAAGTATATTTCGCTTCTTATCCAAGCACGAAGAATGATCGAAATCAAAAGCAGTGGTGTGCAATCTTTAAGACAAAAGCACGCTCACAAGTAGATACAACTTTTTTCAAGAAGAAATAGTATCTAGCGGGTTTATGTTGTCTCCACCTGATGAGGACATTTATGAGAATGGAAATGAAGAGGGTGAAGGTTTAGAAAACGAGGATGGTGATGGTCAAGTTGACGGTGATGGTGGTGTTGATAGTGATAATGATAATGAATCAATTGGTGATGATGATGAGGACGAATTTGATGATGATAATGATTAATTGGGTAAAGATATATTTATATATATTTTAATTAAGTTTTTTATGTTATTTGATGTTTTTTTATGTTATTAACAGCTTATGTTTGTTTTTTTTATGTTATTAACCGTTTCTAACAATTTGAATATTTGTGTACTTGTAGATGGCAGGAGGTCGAGGTAGACAACGTGGCGGCGGTTCAAACAGACGCCGTAGTACTTCTTCAGGCGACGAGGAGGAGATGGAGATTATTGATCAGCAGAGTCCGGTAGTGGTCGAGGAATCGACCAATGACGAGTCCTCGGATCAGACATCGGAGACGATCCAGTTCACGCCGGAAGGGAAGATGATACTTGATCCCGCGGGGTTTTGGTAAGACAACCACCAATGTCTTTAATTTATTATTTTATAATTATATTACATTATTATTTACCATAAATGCATACTATTCCATAATTTATTTTTCAGGTTTTCGTCTCAAAAGGTTGTACGCGGTTGTACTCAGAGTACAAAGATGAAGATGACGGGAGTTGCACCTACTTGTTGGACCAAGGCTACCTCTGCACAAAAAGAGGAGTGGTTCAATAATTTTAGGGTATATTATTTTTGTTTATATTTTCTTATATTATTATAGTTTTTAATTAATAATTTATTTTACTAATACTTACCTTTTAAATTGTAGAAAACATTTGACTGGCCGGCCGGAATAGAGTATATTGTACGTCAAAGGTCAATGAGACGTGCACTAGACGGTTAAGGGACAACATGTATAAGGTTGTCAAGAGGAAGAAGGAGCCGGAGCATATGAGAGGTATTTAATTGTTTTTGTTATTTGTATATATATAGTTATATTTTTACACATTTTATCATATTTTATTATAATACTTATTGAACTTGTAGGTGGTGCATATGAAGATATGCTTAAGTATCGTGAAACTGAGGAGTTTCAGGCTAGGTCGGCCCAAGCATCCAAAAATAAAAAAGGAGGAAAGAAAGATGGAGCGGCTGAGCCGTCGCATCACGCAGGATCTCGATCTTTCCTTAGCCTAGTTTTGGGTGTAAGTTATAATTTCCACTTTTTCCTCCATTTGAAAATTATAACTTAAATTTCTTTTTATTATTAAAATTTTCTTATACAAGTCTTTAATTTTTTCTTTTAGAAGGGTAAGAAGAAAAAAGCTAACACGCCCACAGCTCCGGAGCTCTTCCTTGACACCCATTCCCGGCTCGAAGACAATAAAAGATATTGGATCAAACCAAAAGATAAGGAATTATATGTAAGTTTCAAGCATTTTTGTATTTTTACAATAAGTTCAATTTTTTGAATGTTTAACCAATATTGTAGCTATTTTTAATAACAATGTTTATATTTTGTAGGAAGCATTTTCCGCCGAGAAACTTAGGCATCCCGAGAAATCCGATAACGAGATTTGGTTCGACTTGGTAAAGGGCTTCAAGAAGGGGAACGTCTACGGGATTGGGTCGGCAAAGAACGTATTTTACGAAACTCCAAGGGGAAGAATGTCGTACACCTCAAAACAAACCTACGAGCCGACAGTCGTGGGAAGACTCCAAGCCGCACTTGACGAGGAAAAAAAGAAAAAACGCGGAAAGGGATGAAGAATTAAGGATAATGAAAGAAAAACTCAAGGCTTGGGAAAGCAGGTTTGACAATTGCAACCAAGGTCCCCCTCCCTATCGACGGGATTATGATGAAGGCAATGGAGGTGGTGGATTCCAGGCCGAATCCAATCTAAACCTTGGCTTCTGATATAGTTTAGAAACTTGTGACTTGAAACAATTTATGGTTGAAACAATTCCGTTTAAGAAAATTTGTAAACTTGAAACAATTTTCTTTATCTATATGAGGATGTTGGTTTCAAATCGTGTTGTTGTAAATGTGTGAAATCTTTGTGTTTTCTTGTATACTTGCAGGTATGGTATGGTATGGTATGGTAACGAAATGGCAGGATGAAAACAGAAATTTTCTTGCAATATCACAGGTATTTTGGCGACTGAAATGTTCATTTGGCGACTATTTTCAGTCGCCAAACCTTCTGTATTTTTGCAAATTAAAAAGCAATTTGGCGACTGACGGGCGACTGATATCCGTCGCCAAAATGGCGACTGAATTTTTGTAGTCGCCAAAATGGCGACTGAGAGCACTGATATCAGTCGCCAAATTGGCGACTACTTAAACTATCAGTCGCCAATTTTGGCGACTGATTTCAGTCGCCATTTCCCCATTTTGGCGACACTTTTGTCAGTCGCCAAATTTGGCGACTGAAAGTAGTCGCCCGAATTTTTTTGGCGACTAATGACTGCGACTGGGTCTTGGCGACTGATTTCAGTCGCCAAATTCATTTTAGCGACTGAAATTAGTCGCCAATATCAGTCGCCTGAATGTTGTTTCTGAGTGATTATTAAAAGCAAAGGTATGAGAGCTACAAAATTTCTCGATGTTTCTTCTTTAAGACACATGAAGCTTTATGAGCATGTCAAGGTGTTATTTAGGGGTCTAGGAATGAATGCTAGTATGAACTTTAGTTACACGACTTACCCTCAATTAACCCTTGAATTCTTGAGCTCATTTGAGTTGCATAGGTCTAGGAATAGAGGCTCCATCCCTCAAGTCCGGTTTCGATTATTCAATGATGACTATAGTATGGACTTAGGGACCTTTGCCAGCCAATTCGGTCTCACCTTTGAGGATACTGTTACCTCACCTCCCGAAAGCTTTGATGTTAGCCAGGTTTGGAGCGCCATTTCTACTTACCCTGTCTCTCGTTGGGACCATGTCCCACACCAACATATCCATCATCCCGCCATTAGAATCTGGCAAAGATTCATGGGATGGACCTTTTTGGGCCGAGCTGAGCCTCATTTGGTGAGAAGGGTAGAGTTAGAAATCTTAGGACGATTCTTGAATGTGAATGGTGAAGAACCATGGTCGATTAGTATTCTGGACAACGTCAAAATATTGTCGTGTCTAGTAGTAATTTTTAGAGTCTTTCGTTTTACTTTTTACGGGTCATTAGCTTTGTTTTATGTTAATTCTATTTTTTGTAATAATGTTAGTATTTAGTATTTTAAGTCAATTTTGAGAGTCAAAACCCAAAAGTCAATGAAAGTCAAACCCGAAACCCGAGACCCAAGAACCCGGAAATTGGAGTGGGCTAGCAATGAATCATCAAGGCATGAAGACCAAGCCCAATGGGTCAATGGAAGTCAAGGCGGGGCCAAAAGTCCATGGGTCAACGAAAGTCAAGAAGGAAAGCAAGGGAAAAACGGGCAGTGCTCGACGCAGCCTGCGTCATCACGACGCAGCCTGCGTCAGCACGACGCAGCCTGCGTCAGCACGACGCAGCCTGCGTCAGCACGACGCAGCCTGCGTCAGCACGACGCAGCCTGCGTCGTAGGACGCAGCCTGCGTCCTTTCTCAGCACGGGATTTCTTCATTTTCTCGTCTTGTCTTTTGGAAGCCCACCTTTCAAGGCCCCTAGGTTTGCGGACCAAGGGTATATAAGAAGAAAACTGAAGAGAGAGAAGGGAGCCAAGCATACAACATTGAAACATCATATTTTCCTTAGAATTTCTCTACTTTGTTCTTCAACTTTGGCTCTTGTAATTTGGTTTTATTTAGAAATTGGTTGTAATATGAAGACTATGGGTAGCTAATCCTTTCTTTGCTTAGTGTAATTTGAACAAGTTCTTCCTTTTAGCATTGTAAGACCTTTTTAATCCTTTCTCCTCTATTTAATTCCATTTTCTTATGTTTGAATTCCATTGTTGAATGAGTAGTTGTTGAGACTAACCATCCTAGCAATTGTTTGTTTGATTAATTGCTTTGTCTTGATGAATTTGGTTAATTTGTCTTGGTATTTGTTGAAGCAACTTTGAAAGATTGTAACTTTGGTTTAAAAGTTGGAATCTTTTGAGTGGAATTTGGGTTGTTGTGTATTTAGAACATGGTTTAATGTTTTATTACATGATTCTAGCATGTTTCTATGGTTTTGTGCTTAAAGCTTGCATCTTTATTTATGCTTATGTTTTAATAAGTATTGGTTGAGTTGTATTGGGTCATTTATGGGTGGTTTAATTCATAGTGGCTAATTCTTAGAAACTTGTAATAGATAATTAGAGGAAGAAAGGAAAGGAGGGGTCTTTACTTTGTTAATTGTGGGGAACTTGGGATAATTGCACTAAGTTATTTCTCCATATTTGAATCTTTGAGTATTTAGTTGTTGTTGGTAATTTTAGACTTGACAATCAATTCTCATGAAAAACTTTCTCCATTTATGTTTTCCTACATGTTTTCCATTGTGAATATCATAGTTTGTAATTAATTTAAGTCTTTGTTTTGATCAATATCTTAATTAGTAATTAGTGTCTTAATTTGTGATTAGAGTCTTTAGTTTTGTCAATTGATATTTTGCAAGAGTCTAGATTAGATTATTTTAGCTAATACCGCTTTCCCTTGGGTTCGATCCTTTTCTTACCCTTGCTACCCTTTTTATTAGGTTGGTTTGAGTCTAGATTTGGTTTTATAAATTGTTATTTGACTTAGCTAATTTGCGGAATTAACGACACCGTATTTTAGCTTATCAAATTTGGCGCCGTTGCCGGGGAAGGCAATATAGCTAAATATCAAATTGAACTCTTGTTAGTGTCATACTTTGTTTAGATTGTTTTTCAAATATTTCTTTTTGTATTGTTTGTAGGTTACTTGGTGTTGAAGTTACTAATTGTGTTGTGGAGTTGTTTTTAAAAGTTTATGCCTAGGTCACAAGAAGGACTTGGTGACCAAGACATTGACCCATCCTCAAGTAGCATTTCCAATTGGTTGTTTTCGAATCCCCTCTATAGGAGACCCTTTTGGAGGGAGCCTAGTGAAGAGGAGCTTGGGAACAATATTTTTCAAGAACAACAAGAGCAAGTGTTTGAGTCACCTCCTAGGAGACCACCACCCTTGAACATCATCTACCCACCCGAAATGGAAGATAATAGAACGATTGGTGAGATCCGGGCAAGAAACTACGAAGAGCAACCGCTATGTATCGCATACCCTCCCATGGGGGATGTAAACTTCGAGCTAAAGGGGTTCTTTGTCCACAACTTGCCTAGATTCCACGGAATGGTGGGAAATGACCCAAATAGGCACTTGGCCGAATTCCACATGATTTGCCAAGGGGCCATCCCCCAAGGAGTGACCGAAGACCAATTTAAGCTTAGGGCATTTCCATTCTCTTTACAAGATGCCGCTAAGGAATGGTTGTTTTATCTTCCGGCCCATTCCGTCACTACTTGGGTGGGTTTGAAGAAGAAATTTCTTGAGAAATATTACCCGGATTCGAGGCATAATCATTCAAAGAAGCTCATCACTACCATTGAGCAAGACATGGGGGAAACCCTTTATGACTATTGGGAACGCTTCAAGAGCCTTGTAGCTAGATGCCCATATCATGGGATGTCGGGGGATGATTTATTGACGGCCTTCAATGAAGGTTTGTGCCAAAACGACCAACGGATGATTATAGCCGCCACCGGAGGTGGCATTGATACACTTAATGTGGCCGAGGCCAACAACATTATTGAGAAGTTGGCTATGAACACAAGAAGCTACGGGAGGAAAAATGAAAGGGGAGGAAGCTCTAGAAATGTATCTTCCATGGAAGATCCTTATGCCTCTCAAAATCACAAAAGCATGCAAGAGATGGGTGAACTCAAAAGCATGGTGTCCAACTTGGTTGTCAACAAAAGTAGCTCATTTTCTCAACACCCCGAATCACTTGAATGTTCTTATTGTGGAGGTGACCATGCTACAAATACATGTTACATCATGATTGAGCAAGGAGCCACCATGGAGAGTGTCAATGCCATGGGGTATGGGAATTACAATGCTAGAAACCCAAGTGGTGGAGGAATGTATAACCAAGTGGGAAATCGTGATCTTTTGGGGTGGGGAGGAGACAAGTCAAAGAGTTTTGAAAATGGTCAATTCAATCACTTGAGAGCCCAAAATCCAACCCAAAACCGAAACTCTAATTTCAACCAAAATCCCCAAAGAAATTTCAACAACCCAAGACCCAACAACTCAAATTTTCCAAATAATTCTCAATCCCAAAGACAACCAAACCAAGGTCCAAATCAAGGGAATTCTTCTTCTCAAGGAAACTTGAGTGACATCTTGCAAACACTCCTTGCCAATCAAGAGAAAGATAGGGAGGAGGCAAGGAGGGATAGAGAGGAAGCAAGGAAGGATAGGGAGGCTAACAACCTTAGGGTGAACAACTTGGAAACCCAACTATCCCAAATGGCCTCAAATTTGTCAAAATCCCAAGCCTCAAGCTCCACAAGATTCCCATCTCAAACCATTCCCCCACCTAGGGAAAATGCTAGTGCCATGACCTTGAGAGGAGGCAAAGAGTTGGAAGTAAACCCCCTTGGAAAAGGAAAGGAAAAGATGAAGAATCTTGAGATGGAAACTTTGGAGATTGAAGACCAAGGAGAATTGGTGGTTGGTCAAGAAGAGATATCGAAGAATGAGAAAGGGGGATCCACAAGCAAGGACCCCAAGGGAGACACTTCAAGGAAGGGCAAAGACACTATTGAAGATGATGAAGTGGAAGAGTACATACCGGAAGTCCCCTTTCCTAGTGCTTTGATAAGCACTAGGAAGTATGCCAAGGAGAATGACTTATATGAGACTTTCCGGAAATGTGAGGTAAACATTCCTCTTCTAAATTTGTTGAATAGTGTCCCTAGGTATGCAAAGTTCTTGAAAGAACTTTGCACACCTAGGAGAAATCCTAAGAAGGGAACCCATAAGGTTAGGGTGAGTGAACATGTGTCGGCCATTTTCAAACAAAATTTACCCAAGAAATGTGGAGACCCGGGCATGTTCACCATCCCTTGCACTATTGGGGGAAAAAGTTTTAAACGAGCCATGCTAGACCTTGGGGCTTCTATAAACGTCATGCCTTTATCTATTTATGAGACCCTAGGCTTAGGACCGTTGTCTAAGACCGGGGTAGTCATTCAACTTGCCGATAGGTCTAGTGTTTACCCCAAGGGCATGGTAGAGGATGTGCTAGTGGAAGTCGATAATCTTGTCTTCCCGGCGGATTTCTACGTCTTAGATATGGAATCTAGCTCTAGTGCCACCCCTCTCCTTCTTGGTAGGCCGTTTATGAAAACTTCAAATACCAAGATCGATGTTTCAAACGGGTGCTTGACTATGGAGTTTGAAGGGAAAAGATTAACTTACAATATATATGACTCCATGAGGCACCCGAGTGACCATCAATCTTGTTTCTTCTTGGATATCTTTGAGCCATTAGTGAATCAAATGTATAAACTTTGTGATAGAGACCCACTCGAGGTAGCTTTAACTAACCCCATGGAAGAGGAAGGTTTGCGTTTGTTGTTGGCCGTTGATGTGCAGGAATGTCTTGAAGACTTGGAAAGGGAAGAGCCCATAGAAACATATGAGGAGCTCAACGTCATAGCAATGCTGAAAACTGGGCAAGGCAGTGTTCAACGCAGCCTGCGTCTAGGACGCAGCCTGCGTCGTACGACGCAGCCTGCGTCACTGGACGCAGCCTGCGTCCTGAGCTGGCGAACTTGTCCGAGTTGTTTGCCTTGAGTATTCCACTCCACAAGCCCCTCCCTTCCATAATCCAACCTCCGAAGGTCGAGTTGAAGACCCTCCCAAGCCATTTGAAGTACATCTTTCTAGGGGACAAGAACACCCTACCACTTATCATTTCAAGCACACTCACCGAGGACCAAGAAGACAAATTGGTATCACTACTTGAAAAGCATAAGGAAACATTTGGGTGGAGCATAGCGGACCTAAAAGGGATAAGCCCGGTGACTTGCATGCACAAGATACGGCTTGAAGTGGATGCCAAACCGGTCCGACAACCCCAAAGGAGGCTCAATCCACCCATGGCGGAGGTAGTGCAAGAAGAGGTAATTAAGCTATTGCAAATGGGTATCATTTTCCCTATTTCCGACTCTCGTTGGGTTAGCCCAACTCAAGTCGTACCCAAAAAGGGAGGAGTGACGGTAGTCAAGAATGCACAAGGAGACTTGGTCTCCACCCGACCACAAACCGGTTGGAGGGTGTGTATTGACTACCGCCGCTTGAATGCGGTTACATTGAAAGACCATTTCCCGCTACCATTTATTGATCAAATGTTAGAAAGACTAGCGGGAAAAGCTTTCTATTGTTTCCTTGACGGGTACTCGGGGTACTTTCAAATCCCAATCGCACCCGAGGACCAAGTCAAGACCACATTCACATGCCCATTTGGTACATTTGCTTATCGTCGTATGCCCTTTGGTTTGTGTAATGCACCGGGAACTTTTCAACGGTGCATGTTGAGTATTTTCTCCGACTATGTAGAAAGGATCATAGAAGTATTCATGGACGATTTCACCGTCCATGGGGACTCCTATGATGCATGTCTAAAACACCTTGCTCTTGTCTTAGAGCGATGCCAAGAGTCTCATCTCATTTTAAACTCCGAAAAATGTCATTTCATGGTGACTAGTGGCATCGTTTTAGGACATGTAGTGTCGGAAAGGGGGGTTGAGGTGGATAAGGCTAAGGTTGACATCATAAAAACTTTACCTTATCCCTCTAACACCCGAGACATTAGGTCTTTTCTCGGACATGCCGGTTTCTACCGGAGATTTATTAAGGATTTTTCCAAGATTGCTAACCCTTTATGTAAGCTTTTGCACAAAGAAGCGGAGTTTGTTTTTGATGACTCATGTAGGAAAGCATTCGATGACTTGAAGGAGAGATTGGTCACCGCACCAATTATTCAAGCACCACGATGGGATCTTCCATTTGAAATCATGACCGATGCAAGTGACTATGCATTGGGAGTGGTTTTGGGTCAAAAGAGTGACAAGGGACCCCATGTGATCCAATATGCTTCTACCCTCTTGAATGATGCTCAAAAGAACTATTCCACGACGGAGAAGGAATTCCTTGGTGTGATTTATGCTCTAGAAAAATTCCGATCTTATCTCTTGGGCACAAAGGTGATCATCTACACCGATCATGCCGCCATTAGATACCTTGTGGCAAAGAAGGATGCAAAGCCAAGGTTGTTGAGATGGATCCTTCTCCTAAGTGAGTTTGATGTGGAAATAAAAGACAAGAAAGGAGTGAAGAATGTGGTGGCGGATCATTTGAGCCGGCTAAACCATGAAGGAAGACCATCATGCCCTCTTGAGGAGGTTGAAGGAGGTCTCCCTCATGAGTCACTTTATGCTATACAAGTGGAGGAGCCATGGTATGCTACCATGGTCAACTATTTGGTGACAAAGCGGCTTCCAAGCCATTTCTCTTCTCATCAAAAGAGCAAAGTCAAATCCGATGCAAAGTACTATACATGGGATGATCCTTACTTGTGGAAGTTTTGCCAAGATCAACTTGTGAGAAGATGTGTGCCCGAGAGTGAGATCCCTTCCATCTTACATCATTGTCATGACTATGCTTGTGGAGGACATTTTGGGCCACAAAGAACCGCTAGAAAAGTGCTTGAATGCGGTTTCTTTTGGCCAAGCCTTTTCAAAGATGCCCACAAATTTGTAAAAACTTGTGACCGATGTCAAAGGGTGGGGAATTTGACAAAAAGAAATGAGATGCCACAACAACCTCTTCTATATTGTGAGATCTTTGATGTGTGGGGAATTGATTTTATGGGCCCCTTTCCAAATTCCGGTGGTTATTTGTACATCCTCTTGGCGGTAGATTATGTGTCAAAATGGGTTGAAGCCATTCCTACCCGCACCGATGATGCCAAGGTAGTAGCCATTTTCATTCAAGAGAACATATTCTCTCGGTTTGGCTTTCCAAGGGCTATCATTAGTGATAGGGGTACCCATTTTTGCAACAAGGTGATTGGAGGCCTTCTCAAGAGGTATGGGGTGAATCATAAAATTTCCACGGCCTACCACCCACAAACAAACGGGCAAGCCGAACTCTCCAACCGTGAAATAAAAGGAATCCTTGAAAAGACGGTTAATCCGGATAGAAAGGATTGGAGCAAGAGGCTAGTTGATGCGTTGTGGGCATATAGGACCGCTTTTAAAACCCCCATTGGCATGTCCCCATTCCGTCTCATCTATGGCAAGGCTTGCCACCTCCCCGTGGAGGTTGAGCACAAAGCCTATTGGGCTATCAAATCTTTCAACCAAAACCAAGATGAGAGCGGTATGCACCGAAAGCTTCAATTACAAGAACTTGAAGAAATTCGCCAAGATGCTTATGAGAACTCTTCCATCTACAAGGAGAAAACAAGGAGATGGCATGATGGGATGATAAACCGTCGAATTTTCAAGGAGGGTGATAAAGTTCTTGTGTTCCAAAACCGGTTTAAGCTCTTTCCGGGCAAGTTGAGGTCAAGATGGTTTGGACCTTACACCGTCAAGAAAGTGTTTACCCATGGAGCTATTGAAGTGGAGGGGCCCGGGGATGGAAAGCTCCTCAAAGTGAATGGCCACCGTCTCAAACACTACTTCCAAGGATGTGCCCGGGAGGGGGAAGAAGAGGTCTTGCTTGAAGACCCCGTTTATCAAAGTTGAAAAGCTTGAAATAGCTAAGTCGAGCCATCGACTCTAAATAAACGGCAAACCGTGTACATACTCTATCCTTGTGAATATTTCTTTGAAGTTTCTTTGTTAATTCTTAGCATTTGAGTTGTTTTCAATTAGTTAGACATTGCATCAAACAAAATTTTTTGAAGTTACTAACGGTTTTGTGAAGTTTTGCGAGTTTTCGGCCGCCTCGGGATGCGTGCCACGGATAAAAAGTTCGGGAATCGATGGAATTTGGATATTGGAGGTTATTATGGACCATTGGAGTGAAAATGCAAGTGGGGAGGTGTTTGGAACACTTAGCAAAAATTTTGCTAAGTGCAAAAGCTAGGAATCACGGCAGTGAAGGACGCAGCCTGCGTCGTCACGACGCAGCCTGCGTCGTATGACGCAGCTGCGTCGAAAGCAGATTTCAGTATTTTGTTCTCCTTTTGCCCGAGTTCTTCATAAACACAAAAACACACCTTCACCCTTCATCTTTCACGACAAACACACCAAACCCAACCCCAATCCTTCAAAAATCCATCTTTCTCACTCAAATCTTCCAAAAACTTTCAAAATCAATCCTATTCTTCTTCCTAATTTTTTTTCTACCTTCAATAACCCCAAAATCAATCTCAATCACTCAAAATCTCAGAAAATCCATTTTGAAAACCTAGATTTTTTTTCCTCAAAATCGTTTTTTCGGGTCTTTTGCTGGGTTTTTAAGGTTGTTTGTCGGATTCCCTACCTATTCTAATCATCAAGGAGCTTGATTCTTGTGGAAAAGCAAAGGTATAACTTCATACTCAAACTTTTTCATTGTTCTTCAAGTTTTTGCTCGAATTAGGCTAGAATTAGTCTTAGGTTGAGTTTCCCCTTTGCCCTTGATTGATTGTGTAGTTAGGATTTGACAAAGTTTTCTGAGTGAGGTAAAGAAATTCAACAAACACTAAGTTCTTGAGGTGTAGAAATTTTTGCACACCAAGTGTTTGTTGAATTGCTTGAGTGAAAAAAATCTTTTGAGTGATTGCTTGTTGTTTGTTGTATTGTGTTGCTTGTTAAATTTTGCAGAAATGGCACTATGAAAGGTTGCAAGCTCAATATAAGAAAATTTGGGATAAGCTAACCAATCAACCTCTTGTAGCCACCAAATTCTTTTGCCCAACCACCCTCCATGCCTTAGGCATGTTCAACTTGACAAGGGACATGCTAGCTAAAGTAGGGCTAGAGGCTTATCTCGAGCCGAACTCCTGGGATTACACCTATAGGAGTTTCGCATACGAGTTTCTAGCAACCTTGTCGGAGTTGGATGTGCCCGAAGGTGAGGAGAAAGCCTACCGATTCTGTTTGAACCAAACTTGGCATAATGCCCCAACTTCCGAAATCCGTCAAATCCTGAAAATCACCAAGCAACCCGAAGACATTAGGTGCCCCAAGGGCAAAATGCATTTCATGTGGAGTAACATTACCAGTGACCACGGCCCATCTAAAGATGCCAAACTTTCAGCCATCACCCCCCCCGTACTCCGCCTAATCACAAGATTCCTTACCACTGTCTTCAACTCCGCGGGAGAACCCACCAAAGTGCCGGAGAATATCCGGCTTTGTTTGTGGACTATGCTTCCGGAGGGGGTAGGGATCCCGGATTGGGCCGATTTGTTTTTGAGGGCTTGCATCAAACATAGGCAAAAATCGGCAAGGGCAAGCATCCATTGTGGAGGGGGGGGGGTGATTTCTTTCTTGGTAAGGCATTATGAGGGGGGCATTGGTAATGATCAAGCGGTGAACATTTGTAGGGGGTTGACGAGGTACAACCGTCTTGGGCTAGAGGAAGTTCATATGTTTAAGACTAGCAAAGAGCAACCCTTGAAAGGGTTTTGGTTGGGAAGTGACGGGCTAAGTTACATGAAGATGCCTAGACCTCAAAACAACCCCTTACCTAGAGGACCCGCGGCGTGGGATTTTTTGTGTCCTAGGGAGGAAAGTTTGGGGGTAAGTAGTGAAGAGGAGGAGGAGGTAGAGGAAGTGCCTTTGAGGCAAAGAAGGAGGGTAAGGAGAGAGGGTGATGAGGGAAGTGAGCGGGTGAGCGAGGAGATCGAGATTCTCGCCATTGAGCAAGGACCTTTCCAACCCACAAATTATCAACAACAACAACAACAACAACAACAACAACAACAACCACCACCACCACCACCACCACCATTCCATTTCCAATCACCATTCCAAAGCCACCAAGATACCGACACCCCCATGTTTGATGCGGAGGGTCGTTCTAGCATACCCGTGGAGCCATGGCAACAACAAATGGCTAACTATTTTGCTAGCACCAACGACGTTTTGAAGCATATTAGTGGGAGGGTGGACGATTCAAACACATGGCAACAACAACAAGGTAGTAGGCTTGAGACATTGGATGATTGGCACAATGTGGTGGAGGAGAGAGAGAGATTGAGAGGGGAGGCCGAGAGGGCTCAAAGAGAGGAATGGAGAAGGATGGTAGAAGGGCAAGAGGAGGCCCGCCGTTGGAGGGAACAACAAGATCAAAGGTGGCGGGAACAAAATGAAATGTGGACCACCCAAAATGCTTGGAGGGAGCAAGCTACGAGCCACTTTAACGTTCAAAATGAGCGCCACCACACCTATCTTCAAGACTCTTATGAAGATGCGGTGGCACAAGAAGACGTCTATGGTTTGGCTAGCTCTCTCTTTGGGATGTCCATCCAACACAACCCGGACTACCCAACTCCATACACTCAAGAAGTCCTTGATGAAGGCATGGAACGAAGAAGAAGGATTAGAGAAGCAAGGGAGAGGAGGAGAAACCGAGGAGGTGCCTCGGGTTCTTCTCATTTCAACAATTGATGAGGTAACCCATTCTCTTTTCTCCTACAATGAGGACATTGTATGTTCTAAGTGTGGGGGAGAAGATTGTATATAGTTGTTTTGTTTTGATGCCTTGTATTGTGTTTGTTTTTATTTTGAAAGAAAAAAAAAAAAGAAAAAAAAAAAAATTGAAAATCCCGGCTAGGTGAAAACCCACAAGGGTGGGCACCTAGGCAAGATTGGGAAGGTGGCCGAGGACGGAATGAAAAACCGAAAGGGCATTCTGGGCAAAATGAAGAATCGAGTTGCGAGCCACCAATGAGAGGAAAGGAAAAGCTAAGGTGAAAACCCGAAAGGGCACCTTAGGCAAAATGAGGGATTTTCAAGAAAAAAAATGGAAAAATGAAAAAATGAAAAAAATTTGAGCATAATTCTTCCTATGATGAGGATTTTGGAGGAATAAGAAGGGAGTGATAAGGAGGAAATTGGAAGGAGGCTAGCTTAGGACTCCTTTTATTTTTGTTTTTGAGTCACAAAACTTGGTTTCAAATTGGTGGATTTATTTTGATGGTTGCTTGGTTGTGCAAATTTTGAAGTTTGGGGCCAACCAAGTAACCATGATTTGCATTAGTGGAGTAATAAGGGGGTGGTATAAGGAGTGGATTTGTATGGAGGTTGCTGAGAAAGACCATCTCGCTATGCCTTGGGATAAGGCAAAGATGGTCATACTACTTTATTGGGAGCTATAAGGAGGGAGGAGTTGATTTGAGTCGGAGTAGGTGGCATGTCGTGTCTTAGTCTTGAGGGATGATATAAGGAGGGGGAGTGAGAGAAGAGTGTCACAAGAATTGAGTCTTTTTGTTTTGTTTTTGTCATGGGTGGATTGTTTAAGAGGGAGTATAAGAAGGGTGTAGTGAGGGAAGAGCGGTCAATACCTCCACACACACTTTGTTGGGCTCGTGTCATTTGTGCTAATCTCGAGTTTTACTCGGGACGAGTAAAAGTCCAAGTGTGGGGGTGTTTGACAACGTCAAATATTGTCGTGTCTAGTAGTAATTTTTAGAGTCTTTCGTTTTACTTTTTACGGGTCATTAGCTTTGTTTTATGTTAATTTTAGTTTTTTATGTAATAATGTTAGTATTTAGTATTTTAAGTCAATTTTGAGAGTCAAATCCCGAAAGTCAATGAAAGTCAAACCCGAAAACCCGAGACCCAAAAACCCGGAAATTGGAGTGAACTAGCAATGAATCACCAAGGTATGAAGACCAAGCCCAATGGGTCAATGGAAGTCAAGGCGGGGCCAAAAGACCATGGGTCAACGAAAGTCAAGAAGGAAAGCAAGGGAAAAATTGGGCAGTGCTCGACGCAGCATGCGTCATCACGACGCAGCCTGCGTCGTAGGACGCAGCCTGCGTCCTTTCTCAGCACGGGATTTCTTCATTTTCTCGTCTTGTCTTTTGGAAGCCCACCTTTCAAGGCCCCTAGGTTTGCGGACCAAGGGTATATAAGAAGAAAACTGAAGAGAGAGAAGGAGAAGAAGCATACAACATTGAAACATCATATTTTCCTTAGAATTTCTCTACTTTATTCTTCAACTTTTGCTCTTGTAATTTGGTTTTACTTAGAAATTGGTTGTAATATGAAGACTATGGGTAGCTAATCCTTTCATTACTTGGTGTAATTTGA
>JAIUZE010011821.1:0-23099 GCA_022085475.1 Heliosperma pusillum | reverse complement strand
ACTTTTGTTTTCTACTCTCAAGTTTCGAGGACGAAACTTTTTAAAAGGTGGGGTGATTGTAACACCCAGAAATGTACCCTATTTTTCTAGTAGAAATATTTTACGAAATCTTTTCAGCAAATTTAAGTTTTAATTTAGAATTTAAAGTTTCGAGTCGAATTTAGAATTTCCGAGTTCGTATTGGAATTTCCGCGAGATTCCATGAGAATCCCGTCTTAAGGCGAGTTTGACTTTCATGAATTTTAAGGGTCTTTGACTTTTCTTGACTTTTAAGTCGTCTTTGACTTTTCTTGACTTTTGAGTCGTCTGTGATTTTTCTTGACTTTTGAGTCGTCTTTGATTTTTCTTGACTTTTGAGCCGTCTTTGACTTTCGTTGACTTTTCCGACTCACCCTACATATACTACCCCTTAACCCTAACTCACCCTCATTCATCATCTTCTTCTCCCTCTCTAGTAAACACCAAAACCCTAGCCTCCATTCTTGCTCAAACTTAGAATCATCGCTACGCCTTCAATTCTCGCTCAAATTCTCGTAAGTTCGTCTTATTCTTCCCCTCTTAGCTTCCTCTATCCGTAATGATATTAAAATCATCGTCTTTCTCGCTTTTCAATCTTTCCGTCTTTCTCAAGATGAATTTTATTCATCTTTTATTACCTATTTGTAGGTGGAGACTACTAGGAAGGCTTAGTAATCGATTAAAGACGCGTAAAGGTAACGGTGAAGGGTTACTCGATATCATTTACGTGTTTTACATGCTTTATATGCTAGGATTCGTATTTAGAATACGATAAGTAAGTTAAGAATTATATTATGGATAATGATTGTTGTTGTTTGATGATTGTTGATGATGAATATTGATTGTTGATAGTTATTAGAAAGGAATTATGAGAATTGGAAATGATAGGATTGAATTTTGTTGAAGGCTCTCGGGTGAATTGGTAACAGAGTGTTTCACGGTCGTGAGATGTCATTTCACGGTCGTGAAACTCATTTCACGGTCGTGAAACTCATTTCACGGTCGTGAAATACAAGTCACGGTCGTGACTTGTGCTGTTTCACTGCACTGACCCTTTTTGGTAGAATGATCATATCTCCTTCGTTACTTGCTTGTTTTGGGCTTGTGACCATTCGTTGGAACCGTAAGAGGATAAGCTATCACCTCGATTTGGAATTTCTGTATTTCCATGTCTAGAACTATAGTTATGACAGTTTTAAGTGAACCCTTATTTTAGTTAGTTTCCAAACTTGTTGTTTTGGAGAGGTAACTATGTGTCTTATTCATTATGCTTCATAAACTTGTTCTAATGCTTATGTATCATGTATTGATTCATGTTTATCATATTTACATTTATATAATGCCATATTCACATGTTTTGTGACGGTTTTTGCTATGTCCCACTTTGAGTCGGTTTTTACAAATGATACGTTTTGAGCACTATTTTGTCTTGTGCTTTGTACTCTCATTCCCTTGGCTACCTTCCCGTTCGTAAGGCTGGAATGTCGGAACGGAGAGGTATCCTACTGCTTAAATGCATGTGTTAGTGGGCATACGACGACGTTGTTGGGAGTTGAACGCATTGCGTTGATCGACCCGGCCGCCAAATGTTGTGTACTTGCGAGGTGGTGTTATTTGCATGTAGCGTACCGCATGTTATGAGGCTTGAGCTAGTTTTCCGCCTCTTTCGTGAATTGATCTACCGAATTTGGGGTACTCGGCGTTTATTTTTGTAAGACCGAGTCTTGGATGAGAAACGTCATCGCGTGTCGAATCGGAACATGATTTATTCCGAGAGTCTGGCCAGATTTAGACTAGGAACCGTATTATTATCGTCGCCCTACCAAGAGGAAATTAGTCTACCCACACGAAATGTCATCGTGTATGGGTTGAGGGAAATGTCATCCGTGAACGCCTTTTAATCATACTTGCCATGTACACGATGCTAGTGCGTTTCATTTACCGTGAGAGTTGTCGTCTTTGTGTCGTTGTCTTTGAATGCGTGATTTCATGATTGTATTCATGGTCATTGCATGACTTGACACCGTCAAGGTCTTGGTTCGTGAATGGATGATAATATGTTGTATTTATTGTGATCATCGAATGACTTGACGTGGTTTGTCTGTCGAGTCTCAATCTTATCAATCGTATACCGCTAACGGTGAGATGCAAGCCCTAGTGAGCGTATTCGGTTGCCTAAGAGTGTCTTTCCTGAGTCTTGAATAACATGATGGTTCCTCAATTTGTATTCCATATGCTCTTATCTTTATTTATCAAATTGCCTATCTATTCTTATCGTAACTCACATGTATATCTATATATGCATGATTTTTACTTTTGTATTTCCTTATATGTACGTTTAAGGTGATATGGCTGGGAGAACCCGGAGTTACTCCCCACTGATTGTGGCGTTCATGTTTTTCATGAATGAACAGGTTGCTTGCGTGGATGGCTTTTTGCTTGACTATTTTGGGGTTCGGGTGTGAGCTAGCGGGCGTTGTCCCTGGATGAAACACCTCTAGACGTTGTTTAGCTAGTTGCTAATTACTTTGTCTTTTGTTGACACTTGGAGAGACTACGTCTCTTGTGGTATTTTTACTTAGTTTGTAATATTTTGACACTCCTCGTATTTTTCTATCTTGCATGTATAAAGGTTTTTTTTAAAATACCGTATTTTCCGCTATATAATTCACATGCTTGTATGTTTTATATTTCCGCATTCGCGAGGGTTGTCACAGTTAACACATCCAAAAAAAAAATAAAAAAAATCTGAAATATAGCCAGATTAATTGAATTATTGACATCCACAAATGTAGCAACAAAATGTTCAACATAAACTATATGGATGTACTTTAGGCCCCCTTAATCTTATATAAAAGATGCGTAAAATTAGTTTAGATGACTTATATTAATTAGCATCTTTAGCAAGTAGCAACTAATCTGACGGATTAATAATCCACTAAACTTGTCATGTACCTACAAATCAGGCATATTGTAAGCTTCAAAATGGTAGTTAGTCAGTTCTTGAATAGTCTAGTTTAAAATAGAGTTTAGATGCTGAGAGTGCTGAGGTAAACTAACGACCAAAGTATAATATAACCTTGAGTCGTATAAAGATGTTGCCCGGGAATCCAAGGAGTGTATCCAGCATCCCATAGATTTGTATCTAGCACCTAAGGCATGCTAGATACATTCCTGTGTATTGATGGATACACTCCTTTTGAGTGCTAGATACACTAATATAAAATGTATCTAGATAAAATGTATCTAGCAGTCCAAAAGGAGTGTATCCAGCATGCCATAGATTTGTATCTAGCACCTAAGGCATGCTAGATACATTTCTGTGTATTGCTGGATACACTCCTTTTGAGTGCTAGATACACTAATATAAAATGTATCTAGCAGTCCAAAAGGAGTGTATCCAGCATGTCATAGATTTGTATCTAGCTCAAAAGGCATGCTCAAAAGGCATGCTCAAAAGGAATATATGTCGTAATAGACGCATGTATTAAACAATTTAAAGATGTGTATCAATACCTGTAGTTTTCTTATTTTCTTTATTTGTAGTTCCACCATCATTAGTTGTCACCAACTCCTTCATTTTTTGTAAATTTAAAACGATGATCAACTGTTTAAAAAGAATACCAACAAGTGTTATGGAGTGTATCTAGTATATTAAAAGGAATGTATCTAAGTATTGACAGGTATGTATACAACAGTGCAACAATTTCAACAAACGTAACGTATATACAACAACAAAACGGTCTACTGTTATAAAATACAACAAAGTTTGATACAAACTCGACTCTAATATAATTATACATATTAAAAAGTTCAACAAAAAGATCAATATGTTTAAAATACACACGTACACAGTACATTCGCAAAATGTGATAAGTTTTTAATTTACTTATATCACACCTAATACATAAAATAAAGAAATACATCAAGTTGAGATAAGTTTGAACGTGTTACTAACTGTGCTGCAATGTCAATTGCAGTGTTACGCGCCGTAGATGGGGTGGCCAGAGCACGCAACAAATCATTAACTTGTCCAATTGCAATATCATCAAGAACATTAAGGTGAGCACTCTGATATCGGTTTTTTTGTTGTTGATAATGCAGGATGAGTCTAGCGGTAGTATCATCCATCATAAAACATTTACAGCGTTGAGAAACTATTCTAGAGCCCCGTCGAACAATCCTTACATCATTGACATCATTCACTCTTAGAGACACCATGTACGCAACTTCAATACGAGGTGCAGTTGGGTGAAAGAGAAACAATTGAGACCAATTTGTACACACCATAGCCATTTTTGTTTTATCCGCATGACTATAAAGTAGGTTGAATATTTTATTCATGAGATCTTGATTATTAAAAACATCATGTTGGGCTTGATACCGGTTGCCAATAAGTTTAACTTCCTTTAACGGAGCAAATGAAAATCTCATAGACTGTTTTTTCTCGGTTACATAATTCTTGACAAAAAGTGATTTATCTTCTTCTTGAATATCGACAACACACCCTTTGCACCAATTTTCCATGGTTGTCTTTATATGTACAGAAAAGAGCATGCACCTACATCTTATCAACTTAACGCGGATAAGGCAAAAATGGCTAATATGAGTCAAGATACTATGACGCAATAAAATGTATCTAGCAGTCCAAAAGGAGTGTATCCAGCATGTCATAGATTTGTATCTAGCACCTAAGGCATGCTAGATACATTCCTGTGTATTGCTGGATACACTCCTTTTGAGTGCTAGATACACTAATATAAAATGTATCTAGCAGTCCAAAAGGAGTGTATCCAGCATGCCATAGATACAGATTTGTATCTAGCACCTAAGGCATGCTAGATACATTCCTGTGTATTGCTGGATACACTCCTTTTGAGTGCTAGATACACTAATATAAAATGTATCTAGCAGTCCAAAAGGAGTGTATCCAGCATGTCATAGATTTGTATCTAGCTCAAAAGGCATGCTCAAAAGGAATGCTTAATAGGAGTATATAGGCACCAGACAGAATAGCCCAACATGATTTTTGGCTAAAAAAAGATGAATCCACAATCATGGTAACCCAATACAAGGTATACAACAACCTCCAATCATTCCATTAGGAATCCTCAATTAACGCATAAGATAACAATATTCAGGAAAATTTAATGAGAATGCAATGGATCAGAGTATCCAATAAAACACAAACAATTTATAGAAATTGGTGAGTAAATAGCAAAAATCCAAACACACTTTAACGATTCACATTTACGCCATAAATATAACTAAAATAATAATAATAATAATAATAATAATAAAGAACATAACAGGAAATGTGAAAAAAAAACGTTTATACCTATTATAGAGAAAACGGAGACTGTGAGATTATGATGAAACCGATGAGCTTCTTAAGTAGGATCACCACAAATTGCTGGTAAAGTAAATGTTATATTATGAACAAAATTAGGAAATAATTAGCAAAAACCATAAAATGGAAGTTAAAGTTGGGATCAATTGAAAATAATGAAATAAAATAGAGAACTTACATTAATTAATCCAAAAACAAGAGTAGACACATCAAAACCCAGAGAATTTGACGTTGTTGACGCCAATTTGGGGAAAATGAAGCAGGAATGGAATTGATGTTAGAATTCTTCCAACTAGGTCAAATTTGGGGGAATTTTAAACTATGGAAGTATATAATCAAAACTATGAAAATAATAACGAAACTCACATGACGGCGAATCCATGAAATTTGATCCAAATTGGAGGATTAATCTGATAAATTTGAACGAAACTATGAAAAGTTGTGGTTTTGTCAGATGACAGCAATCGTCGGAGTGAGAGTGAGAGTGAGTGGAATTTTTTGTGAGAGTGAGAGTGAGGTGAGAATGAGAGTGTCGGGTTAGGTTTGCGAGAGTTGAATGAGTATTTAATCTTAGCCATTCAATATTTGATCTGTACGGTTTGTGTTTAGTTCGTAAGTTCGCACCGAACTATAGGTTCGCACAGGAGCCCAATTCTATATATATATATATATATATATATATATATATATATATATATATAGGTAAGATCCGGTGTGTCCACCTAAATATTTGAGTCCGTGAGTCCAGTTATACAATATCACAGATTACACGAAACAATATCACTAGTTATACTAAACTGTATCACGAAAAAAAGCAGCACAAAAGGGTTAAAAATTATAGTGCGATCACATAGTTAAATCTCAATAATAAGAATACAAAGGGATGTTGAATATTATAGTCAACTGGTCAACATAAATCGGTAACGATTGGCTCAATTGAGTTTGACGTTACTGTCGTATGACGGTGGTGATCAGTTGATCCCTTGAGGTCACACCTAAAGGACAATCCCCTAATCATGTACATTAATTAATTGTATAGCGATACAGATTAATTAATCCCTTTAAAGAGAACTAAGTTTATATTAGTGAGAATTATATCTTATTGTAATATAATAAAATAAGATTCATTTTAGTAATTTAATTGTTATATTACTAAGAATGCATTATGTTTATGAAACATTTGAGATAAGCAAAATTGGTTAATTATAATTACAAATTGTAGTAGATTATATTAACCAAATATGAGATGACCCATTTTATTTACATGTAATTATAAAATATGACTTAAAATGTTAAGTCTACTTTATTTGTTAAGAAATTGCATTTAAATTAGTTAAATGTACATTTATAAGCAAAGATTACATGGTACATGTCACATGTCACATATGTGACAAATGACAAATTACAAAGATAAAATGGACACCCATTTTATACATCGTGCACTTGTTTTGGGTTACATAGGGTAGTGATTAGGTGTTGATTATTGTTCTAATTAAGAATTAAAACATAATCATAACCTATCAAGCCTAGACCTAAGCTACTTTCTTGTTAAGAACAAAAGGCATAAGCATGCACACCCTTCCCCATTTTGTGTTGGGTGGCCGGTCCCCATGTGATGAATAAGGAGATGTTTTCTCCTTATTAGATAAACAACATCTCATTTTTATTAATATACACTTATCTCTCTAAAACTCACTTATCTCACAAGAAGAAAACTTAGAGAAGTTTTCCACAAAAAACTTGAGTTCATATTTCTCTAATAATATACTAGTGTAGTAATATGAGTTATTAGATGATTTTTAAGGGAAACTACATTTATATACTAGTGTAGTATTTTGTAGAGATTCAAGGGGTTGTCTTGGTGCTACTAATAGGAGTGTTCTTATACTAAAAACTTGGAGTTCATCCTTATATTCATAGCTGAAAAACAATATTTGAAAGGAGTTCAAATATTGTGCCCATTTTTTTTATTATCAATGTAAGAAATTGTTCTTTTAGCATATTTTGTTATGCATGCATAAGATCTAATTAGTTTATTGAGTACACTAAATATGAAATGATATTATAAATGTCTAAAATCGAGTTTAAGAAACTTACAAGCGGTATCAAGAGCTTGGTTGTTGCATGCATAATCGATTTTTAGTTTTTTCGAGTTATTGTAACTTAAAGAAAACTAGTAATTTGAGTTTTATAAGATAAAATCATAAAGTTATTTCCATGTCAATATATTCTTGTCCTAATATGATTTTAGGTCATTTTGATGATTTATGGAAATTTATATTGCTCAAATATGATTTTTAGTGTTTTTATTACATTTTAATGAGTAAAATGATGTTTAAAATGCTAAAAAGATTTAGACTTATCTTCTGACCGTGAACCTCTTACACAATATTAAAAATATATTTTACTTACTTTATGTAAAATTTCGTATGAAGTGGATTTGTTTCGTATTATTTATGATTTTTATATGATAAAATAGAATAAATAAAGGTCTAACTGTTTAAAATACTTCCTCTTTGAATTTGACCATGAAATTTTACTATGTTGTCAAATGCATGTTTTATTTTTATTCTGCAAAAGTTCAGACTTATATGATTTGTATAGCATGATTTATGAATTTTTAATGTAAAAATGGCATAAATAGTGACTTATTTAGAAAATAAAGCTAAATTAAATTTCATGTCGAGATAAAATTGTTCCTGGTTGCATAAATGTCCCACATTTCAGATCTAAATTTGAAAATTTAATATGATTAATTTTCGCATGCTTTATGTATTTGATTTGATAAAACCGATAAAGCGCAACCGATTTTTCTCTAAACCGATTCGAAATTTTTAACCGTGATTTTTGACATTATGAGTGTCATGGAAATGTTCTAGAATGTACACAAATTTAAAATTCCAAATTTTAAATTATTGTAATTAAATTTGATTTATTTGATTAAAATATGATTTTAGAAGTCTTATTATGAGCAATTAAATAACAACAAGTTGAATTATTGTCAAAAATGTGACAACCCTCGCGAATGCGGAAATAAAACATAACAAGCATGTGAATTAAATAGCGGAAAATACGATGTTTTTAAAAACTTTTATACATGCAAGAAGAAGTATACGAGGAGTGTCAAATATTACAAACCAAAGTACGAAATATACTACAACAAGAGACGTATTCTCTCAAAAGGTTGACAATGTCAAAGTGATTAGCAACTAGCTAAAATAACGTCTAGAGGTGAATCTTCCAGGGACAACGCCCGCCAGCTCACACCCGAACCCAAAATATCATAGGCAAAAAGCCATCCAAATCAAGCAACATGTTCATCCATGAAAAACATGAACGCCACAGTCAGTGGGGAGTAACTCCGGGTTCTCCCAGCCATATCACATTAAACGTACATAAAAGGAAATACAAAAGTAGAAGCATGCATATATAGATATACATGTGAAAATACGATAAGGATAGATAGGCAATTCGATAATTAAAGATAAGAGCATATGGAATACAAATCCGAATCCATCATGTTATACAAAGACTCGGGGAGGACACTCTTAGGCAACCGAATACGCTCACTAGGGCTTGCATCTCACCGTTAGCGGTATAAGTTTGATAAGATTGAGACTCGACAACCAAACCATGCCAAGTCATGCGATGATCACAAATAATTCATCATATTATCATCCATTCAAACATACAATATAATGACGACCTCTCTCACGGTAGATGAAACGCACTAGCACCGTGTACATGGCAAGAATGATTAAAATCGCATCCACGGGATGACATTTCCCTGAACGCATACACGATGACATTTCGTATATGTAGACTAATTTCCTCCTGGTAGGACGACGATAATAATACGGTTCCTAGTCTAAAACTGGCCAGACTCTCGGAATAAACGTGTTCCGATTCGACAAGCGATGACATTTCGCATCCAAGACTCGGTCAATCATAGAGCCGAGTACCCCAAATTCGGTCGATAATTCACGAAAGAGGCGTAAAAAAAGAGCACAAGCCTCAAAACAAGCGGTACGCTACATGCAAATGACACCACCTCGCAAGTATACAACATTTGACGGCCGGGTCGATCAACGCAAAGCGTTCGCCTCCCAACAACGTCGTCGTATGCCCACTAACACATGCAATTAAGCAGTAGGATACATCCCCGTTCCGACATTCCAGCCTTACGAACGTGGAGGTAGCCAAGGGAATGAGAGTGCAAAGCACATAACAAAATAGTGCTCAAACCGTAACATTTGTAAAAACCGACTCAAAGTGGGACATATCAAAAACCGTCACCAAGCATGAGAATATGGCATTATATAAATGTAAATATCATAACCATGAATCAATACATAATACATAAGCATTAGACCAAGTTTAAGAAGCATAAATAGGAAACATAGATCTTATCTCAAAACAACAAGTTTGGAAACTAACTAAATCAAGGGTCCACTTCAAACTGTCATAACTAGAGTTCTAGACATGCAAATACATAAATTCCACGTTGAGGTGATAGCTTATCCTCTTACGGTTCCAACGGTAGGTCACAAGCCCAAAACAAGCAAGTAACAAAGGAGATATGATCATTTTACGAAAAGGGGTCAGTGCAGTGAAACTGCAGTCGTCACGACCGTGACTTACATTTCACGCTCGTGAAATGTCTGTTACGCAAGGGTATTGGTCTGCCTCTTGTTTCACGCTCGTGACATGAGTTTCACGACCGTGACTTGGGTCAAGACATCTCCATTTTGTTCTAAACTCAACCATCATCAACTATTATCATAAATCATCAATTCTCATATCAATTCTCAACAAACAACAAGTATCTTCATCAACACAATTTCTAAGCTTAGTAATCAAATTCTAAATACGATTCCTAACATAGAAAACACGTAAAACACGTAAATGATATCGAGTAACCCTTCACCGTTACCTTATTGCGTCTTCACTCCGCGTCAAGGTCCTCTTCAATCAAGAAGTAGTCTTTGTCGGGATCTTGGAGGTCACCACCTACAAATAGTTAATCAAAGAAGAATATACTTCACCTTGAGAAAGACGGAAAGTTTGAAAAGCGAGAAAGACGGTAATTTTATTATCAATACGGATAGAGGACGATGAGAGGGAAAGAATGAGACGAACTTACGTGAATTTGAGCGAGAATTGAAAGAGTTATGACGATTCTAAGGTTGGAAAGATTATGGAAGCTAGGTTTGGGGTTTTCTTAGTGAGGAAGAAGGTGTTTGAGTTGTGTAAGTGAAATAGGTTATGAGGGAGTATGAGGGGAGTTAGTGGAAAAAGTCAAGAAAAGTCAAAGACGCCTTAAGACGTGATTCACTTGAAATCTCGCGTAAAATCCAAATACGAACTCGGAAATTCTAAATTCGACACGGTACTTTTAATTCTAAACAAAAACTAAATTTCGCTGAAAAGTATCCGTAAAATATTTTTACTATTAAAATAGGGTACATTTGCGGGTGTTACAAAAAAAATTGAGTGATGACTAATTTTTGAGTCCTAAATAAGTTGCGATAATTAACTTGGACTTAAATATGATTTAAGTATTGTTTGGTGATTTTAAAATGTTATTATCACGCATTTCCGTAAAATCGGGTTATATATGATATAAACCGTTAAATTAGAGCGATTTGGCATTTAACATGAGCATGTTTTATACATATTATAATGCTGCGTTTTAATTTATGAATGTCATATTTTCAATTTATGAATGTCATATTTTGGGTTATGTAATTTGGAATTATGTAATTTTATTTTAGTATGGCCTTAGTTTTAATCAATATTGCCCGTAATGTAAGGTAATATTGATTCGGTTGTAATTTAATGTGATCTCGTATCACTTTATTGTATTATTTTATTTTTACAAAGGTATAATAGGAAATTATTGTAATTTATTATATATTTTGTAACTAATATGTAATTATTTGTAATACCGGAGTTTCCCAAAGACGGTGCCATTCGGAAAGGAGTTCCGAGAGAGAGAGAGACGGTGACCTTGGGAGGCGTACTTATGAAGTTCAAAGGACCAAAGGAGTTGGTTTCCGAATTTGTAATAGATTATATGATTTTCTATTCTAGGAAATGCCATACAAGGAGTTTTATTTTTATGCTTGCATTTGATTTAATATGTTTGCATGCATTGCCAAATCGCCATACCATGACATGCATATTTTGAAAGTCCTAGACCTTTAATTAGACTCCTCTAATTAATTCATTAAATTACATTAAGTTAATGATTTAGGATCTAGTTATCATGCATGCAAATATAAAAGCATAAAAGAAAAGATAAGACCAAAACATCCATACATTGGGATTTTTCGGTTCAATATCGGCACAATAAGAACTCCTTCTTATTGTTCTTGAGCATGAAATTAATGGATGATCCTCCATAAAACAACCTCTAAAGTAGAAGGTCTCCTTCTTGTTGCACCCAAGATTAAACCCAAATAATCTTAGCTTATTATTAACTAGATAATAAGTAAGAATTAATACTACTAATATTATTGTATTACTACACTAGTAATATGTAGAGAATATTAGTTTGCATGAGAGAGTTTTGAGAGAAGTTGAGTTTTAGAAAGAGAAGTGAAAAATAAGCAAAATCAAGTTTGTAAAAAATGAACAACCATTGTCCATTTTAAGGACATGATGGCCGGACCTCATGTGTCCATAAGGCCTTTGATTTTTGCTATTTGATTCACATGCAATTGTAGTAGAGTATGGTAGTGTATGTAATGATTTGAATGCATGATATGTCATTATCATAAGGTTGCTTGTTTGCATAAACAAGAACAATTATCATTACTACTACTACTACCATAACCGGCCTCACATGGCTCAAAATGGTCAATTTTGATTTTTGATATTTGTCCCACAAATACTAATTAATCATATGCTTAATTATCTTGTATAATTAAGTGTTAATTTGATCATATAACAATTATATGACTCAAATATATACTTAACTTTTAAGTGATATTTTACCATTATATCAATATATAGTGGGTCCTACAATGCCCAGTTAATTTATTTTACAACTCTTTGTAAATATAATTAACTATTTACCTCTACCTCAAAATATGTGCATAACCTCAACTAATTTAATGAATTAACGATTAATCACTAAATTAAATCTTATTTAATCGTATTAAAATAAAACGTAAAATTTATTCAGTCAGTTATCGTATAATTGACTAATAAACTTAAGTGAAATGAGTTCCTAACTCAATTTCCAATAAATAACTCTCGTAACTAAACGTACATATCAAATATATGTAATGCACTAATTAAACTGTATCGTATACAAATAATTAGTATTCTATTTGGGTCTCATCTATAGGTGTGACCTAAAGGGATCAGTTGATTACCGCCGTCATACGACAATAACGTCAAACTCTAGTCAGCCAAGCGTTACCGATTTACGTTAATCAACTGACGTGGAGTATCAAAATATACTAATCATGCCACGTATATTCCAAATGAGATTTATTATATAAATGCACTATTGTGGAGGACACTTACTCCAACATATCTCCCACTTGTCCGATACAAGTTGTGCATGTAGCAACATTATTGCGGAGGACTCCTCCTCCTACAATTTCTCCCACTTGTCTCGACAAGTTGTGTGCTACCGATTCTCTTGTCTCTTTTGCGTCACATCCTCCCACTCATTGCAAGGTGTCTTACAGGTCGCACTTGCAATTGAAAATTATAAATAGAGTGGTTTTCTCGATCTGGGAGAGTAACTGTATGACCGGAAAATCTACCAGAGATCTCTTCCGAGCGTGGCCACGCATTTCCAGTTACTACTCCTCGAGTGGCCCGAAGATGTTAATACCCAACGTGGGTGGACAATTCCTGTTGACCCATCTTACACTGTATGATGCAGATCACCATGACCCAGAAGATGTCAATCGGCCTCCTTTCACGGCACGACCTAGGACAAAAACCAAAGTCAATTGGAAACTACACCGACTCAGGTAAATGGTCGCCAGTCTAAAGAATCGCCTCATAGGAATAAAATAGAAATCCCCGCCACGACCAGGCTTCAACAATTTTGATAAGGGACTCTATTATGGTCAACCCCCACCCCAGGCCCGACAGAGGTCTCCACAGTTGTCTAGGTCACGACCAGTCATCTCCATGACCCCGAGGTTGCTCTTGAACCAACCATGATCGGACTTACAATTCTGTCACTTCGGACGTCACCTCAATGAGAGTGACTCGGGACAAAAACACTACGTTCATCCTGTTTCACTTTGAATGGGTTCAACTTCTTTCAACAATTCGGATAAAACAAAGTATTAAAATTTAGTCAAACTAAATAAAAGAGTTTTTAATGAAACTCTAACAATGAATGCGATTATCAAATATTTGGAAAAATTGATACGCTATCAATAATTTCATATCTCATAATCTCTAGCAATTCAGGTGTATATTTCAATCCCATTGAAATGACATGACTATCATGTTCAGCCTGCAAAATGCATGGCTAATGGATTAGCAATTCTTGCATCTTTCCCATCGTTCTGATTGCTATTTCTCTTTGTCTACGTAATCTCATATTACATAAAACTTTATGAGTACTCGTCTAGGTTTGAATCTAGACTTAGGACTCTTGGCCTAAATGTAGCTCCCACTATTTTACCAGTATCATGGGATAGGATATACAACTATAGGAACTACTTCTAGTCCCTCCAATACAGTCGAATCCAAGCTACCTTCATATGCATCATCATATGACGCAATGTACTCCATTTCCGTTGTGAAATCCGCAATGATAAACTGCCTGGAACATTTCCAGCGGATACATGACATTTATATTTTAAAATGTCACTTCTACTTGGAACCTTTCCAATAGTCTTTTCTGCTTGGAACTCTTCCAACAGATAAATCTTCTATAAAACACAGCCAGCTCGTGATTTCAAATCACTTTGATCAGTTTGGAAACTGAAGTCTGTGTAAACTCTTACACACAACTCACTATAAACTCCAAACATATGGAACATATCTTTAGTCCTTCGCAAGTACTTAAGGATGTTCTTTATGGCTATCAAGTGACTCTCACTTGGATTTGATTGCAAATGATTCGTCATACTCAAAGCATGCGAAATGTCGGATTGAGTATACATCACAGCGTATATAATTGATCCCGCAGCGGAAGCAAAAGGAATCAATTATGATGTGTTCAACTTCCTTGAACTAGTCAAAGATCTTATCAATATAAGAATTTTGACTCAATGCTAATATCCTTTTAGATTTATCTCCATAAATCCAGATATCTAAAAGATGTATTCTACTTCTCCAAAATCTTCCATCATCTAAAATGATCAATATGTCTCCACATATAAGACTGATGAAAACCATATTACTCCCACTAAACTTCATGTATAAACATAATTCCTCGAGATATCGAGAAATATTTTATGACATGATTGACACACTAATTCCAACTCTTTAGTGCTTAATTAAGACATCCTCTTAAGCTTGCAAATTAACTTAGGATAGTTAGGATCTACGAACCCACAGGTGAATATAAAATATACTACCTCTTCTAGAATCGTATTCAAGAAGGTGGTTCTTGAGATCCAGTTGGCATCATACTATTATGATATGCTGTAATCGCTAAGTATATTCGATGGATCAAAGAATTAAGGTTGGTGCAAAACTCTTTGCCTACCAAGTTATCTTTGAAAACATTTTAATGTTCATCCATGCAAATTTCGATCTTAAAAATCAATTTATATTGAAGAGGTCGTACTTCTTCAAGTAAAATTTACCAGGTCACATACCTGACCATCATGCATGGAGTCCATTACGAATCGTATGACTCTAAGCCATATCAAGAAGTTGGGACTAAAAACAGTCTTTTATAAGTCGCATATTAGAATTCATCGCTATTAAGGAGTGATAAAATTCCACCTGACCTCCTAGGTTCCGAAGAAACAACTACTGAACAAGCAATGAGGAAAACCTTTTCCGGACCATATGCTCAGTTTGTGGCTCTTGAAACATTTTCTCCCACTCTGTCTTATCAAGAAATAATCGTATTTTATTGAAAGACAGCATCACGAGTCACAAACGTTTTGTTCTCGTGGTCAATGTAGGATCATTGAGCACTTGCTTCATTCGGATAACTTACAAATTAGGTACGCTACCCACCCATATCGTATATGGAATGAAATCAGACTGTTTTAAATGTGTTTTAATATGGTGGGAAAAGAAATAGCAGACAAAAATATTAAGATCCTAAGGTTAGTCAAATGGCTCATTTTGACTTGACAAAGACAAAACCATATCGTATAAGGTTCTGTTTCTCTATTCAATAAAACCTTATCTAATGATGTGTGTTAGAGAAGTTAACTTGTGAAACCTTTTCACAATACTTTTGGTGAAAATCAAAGTCAATACTTAGATATTTATAGTTACGATTTGGTCGTAAGTCCTTGATCTAATATTTTGGTGGTTAATTTAGTCCACATTGAAGCTCTTTGAACTTTTCAAAGATTTCTCTTGGTACCTCATTAAGTAGAATCAAACATTATATCTACTTAAATCGTCGGTAAATAAAGTGAAGTATTCATTACTATCTCTGTTTGTGTTTGTTATTAGACCACACATTTTCTTATGTAATATGGGGCCAATAACTTACTAGTTCGATTTCCTTTTCTACAAAAGGGCACGAATCATCTTGCCTTGAATACAAGATTCGCACACACCATAAGATTCAAAATCAGATGGTTTTAGAGATAGTTGTTAATACTAGCCTCTTAATGTGCTACACAATCCAGAATTAAGATTAGACATGGGTCACCAATTTTGAGCCTTTTCCAATCTATATGACAAGTAATTTCTAGTTTTAGGTCAAGAATATAATTACCTATGATTGGTATGGTTATAACCATGGACCAAGTATAGGCATAAAAGGATACAACGCTTGTTCCATTCACAAAAGTGAAACACTTGTGTGGTACACTAAAGTGGATACTATATTCTTTATTTAGAGGTCATGTACATAATAACGTTTATTAAAGTATACCTCTAAATCCTAAACTAGATTGATCATATTATAACTTTTATATGTCTCTTATAGAAATAAAACTACAATAGTTATATTTCCCTTGAGGTCGACATTTAATCATGGTTAGTCGTCGCACGAATCATTATTATATGCATTGAATACATTGATGAAAACCATAATGGGTATCTAATACCCAAAAATTGCATTTAGCAAAATAAATGTCGATCATATAGATATTATGGGTGAAAATAGTACACCCAATTTCTAACTCTTTAGAAAACTTGGGGCAGATTCTTTTCTTGTGTCTTACACTGTAAAATAGAATCGTCAAAAGTTGGGTTCAACACCTTGCTTGGGTTTACTATTCAAAATAGTCTTGCCTTTTTCCCTTGCCTTGTGTCAAACTCGTGCCAACCTACTCTTTGAACCTCGTCTTAACAATTAAGAATATAAACATCATTCTTAGTACTCCCACTCACTTTCATGAATCTCTACTTAGATAAGTATATTGGAATTATTGTGAAGACTATTCTTCATTTCTGCAACAGGAGTTCAATGCCAAGCTCAAAGACAAGACCAACCAACCCATGATCATTCCAACCATAATCCAATACCAACCTTACCCTATGCCAAAAGCTATCTTAATGCTTTGTATAGTCCAGGCCCAAGCCAGCAAGCCATGACACAAGCCAGTGGTAGCCATGACACGAGCCAAAGCCAACCAAGACACAAAACAGACTCACAAAACAAGCCAACAAAACCTCAGAAAATTCAGCCAGCAGCAGTGCCTTGGGGAGGGTCTCAGGGCAACTTCCAAGCTTAGTGATTCCAAACCAACTATGGGGCATGGTACTAGGGAGGGTCTACTACCTTTTTGTCCAGGGAACCTTCCTCAGAAAACGCCAGGAACACCTCTCAAAACATAGCCCAAGTTCACCAGTCCAGTTACAGCCTTACATGGAGCAGTTCAGCTGTCATTGTCAAATCTTCCTCTTTTGGCCAAGCAAACTCAAGGGACTTTATGCTCAACCTTAAAGGATCAACACTACTTCAGTTTGGTCCAAAACACAAGGCTAAAAGTCCACCCTGTATCATATAAAAAGCAGTAGCAAGGCAACAAGGAAGCTGTCACTATCAAAGCTGTTTCTTTTGTTTAGTTTACTTTATTTCAGTTATGTAGCTGTTATTTTGTCTTTGTATGTAAGCCAATGTTGGTCCTAGATGTAGTTGGACGTATGAGATGTAATCTCCTTGCCTATATAAGGCCATTTCCTAATGAATGAAAAGCAGATTTGAAGTAAACACAAAAACTGAAACCTTGTTTCTGTTAACATCTCTTGGCTGTGTGCTTGAGAAACCTTCCTTTGCTTTGTGCTTGGAAGTGAGCTTAGATCCTTAGCTGAGTGCTGGGTTCAAGGTTCAACCCTCAACCATTGGCTTTGTGCTTTGGTTAAGGTTCTATCTCTTTCTTTTAGCATTCAGTCCAAACAAAAACAGAGCAATTGCAAAGTATCTAACCTTAGTTCAATTTGTCATTGTTTAACTTGTCTTTATGAATAGTTTCATTGCAAATTGGTTATCAGAGCTTTGGTTTGTGAGTTCATCTACCTAACTTCATTAAAAATACAAAATCCAACCATGAGTGAAGAGAGAATCACATGTCTTGAAAACACAGTTCAAGGTCTTGTCAGAACTGTAATGGAGGTCTCTAGATCTGTCAATGAACTCCTTGAGGGCCAACAGAACAATGATACAAGGGGAGGCAGAGGTCGAGGAAGAGGAGCCCCTTTCCCACAAGGTGGAGTAAGGAGGAGACAACCTGTAGATCAGTTTGAAATGTCAGATTCAGATGGCTCAGATCACAATCTTCTCAGACACCAAGACAAAGACATCAAGGTAGAGATTCCTGACTTTCTAGGTAGCTTGAACCCTGATGATTTCTTAGATTGGCTAAGGTCTGTAGAAAGAGTCTTTGAGTTTAAAGGATACACTGATGGAAAGGCTTTTAAGGTTGCTATCATGAAACTAAAAGGCTATGCCTCACTGTGGTATGAAAACATGAAAACCTTGAGGGTTAGGGAAGGGAAAGAACCTGTAAAGTCATGGCTCAAACTGAAAAAGAAAATGAGAGCTAAGTTTGTCTCTAGGGGCTACACTCAAGACATGTTCATTAAGCTTACTCACCTAAAGCAAGACCAAAGACCTTTAGAGTCCTACCTAAGAGACTTTGAACAACTCACTTTGCAATGTGAGGTTGTTGAGAAATCTGAGCAAAAGATAGCAAGGTTTTTAGAAGGCTTGGATGAGAGGATAGCTAGTAAAGTTAGGCTGCAAAACATATACTCCTTTGAGGAAGCTGTCAACTTGTCCTTAAGAGTAGAAAAGTTGGGGAAAGGGAAGGCCAGTGCCTCTAAAACACCTGCTAGAACCCCTACCTACAAACCTTTTGTAGGAATCAAGATGGGAGAACCTGTGGCTCCTACTAAGACTCCTTTCAATCCTGATAAAGGCAAGGCTGTTGAGGCAGGCCAAAGGAAGACTACCCCTCTCAAAAAGTGTTGTTTTCAATGTCAAGGATATGGACATTTTGCTAGAGAATGTCCATCTAAAAGAGCTCTGAGCACCCTAGAAGTAATTCATTGGGGAGATGATGAAGTGTTGGTCTGTGATGATGAGATGGAAGAGCCTGAGGTAGAGGCTCGTGAGGAATTGATAGAACCTGATGCTGGGTTAAGCCTGGTAACATGGAGGGTAATGCACACACAACCCCAACCCTTAGAAGAAGATCAAAGACACCAGATCTTAAGAACTAGGTGCACCATAAAATGGAGGGTGTGTAATCTGATTGTGGATGGAGGTAGTTGCACCAATGTAGCTTCTAAAACACTGGTGGATAAACTAACATTGCCCACCAAAGACCACCCTCAACCTTACAAGCTTAGGTGGCTGAACAAGGGGGCTGAAGTTAAGGTAGATCAACAGTGTGTTGTTCCATTTTCTATTGTTAAAGGATATGCTGATGAGGCCTTGTGTGATGTGTTGTCTATGGATGCTTGTCACCTCCTATTAGGGAGGCCTTGGGAGTTTGATAGGGATGCTGTCCATCAGGGAAGGGACAATACTTACTCTTTCAGGTTTGGGAAGAAGAAAATCATCTTAGCTCCTTTACCCCCTATCCTGAAAGGGAACCCTCCACTTTTAACTGAAGTTGCTAAGGAAGTTCTGCTGTTGAGTGAATCAGAAATGGAGCAAGAATTAAATGATCTTAGGCCAGTCTATGTCCTCCTCACCAAGGAGGTAGGGGAAGGTTCTAACCAGGTGCCTAAGGAGGTACAAGCTTTGCTGAAAGCCTATGAGGATGTTTTCCCTGCTGAACTACCTAGTGGATTACCCCCACTAAGGGGAATTTAGCACCACATTGATCTAGTACCTGGGGCTGTCCTTCCAAACAAGCCAGCTTATAGAAGTGACCCCAGGGCAACTCAAGAGCTGCAATCTCAGGTGGGAGAGTTGCTTAGCAAAGGGTATGTCAGGGAGTCTCTTAGCCCCTGTGCTGTACCAGCATTGCTAGTGCCTAAGAAGGATGGAACTTGGAGGATGTGTATAGATAGCAGAGCCATTAACAACATCACCATTAAGTATAGGTTCCCTATACCTAGACTCAATGACATTCTGGATGAACTCAGTGGGGCTCAAGTGTTCACCAAGATTGATCTAAGACAAGGGTATCATCAAGTAAGGATTAGAGCTGGAGATGAGTGGAAGACTGCATTCAAGACCAAGCATGGGCTGTATGAATGGCTAGTGATGCCATTTGGGCTCTCCAATGCCCCTAGCACCTTCATGAGGCTCATGACAGAAGTATTAAGGCCTTAGGAAAATTCATTGTGGTATACTTTGATGACATTCTAGTCTACAGTTCAAGCAAGAAGGAACACCTACAACAGCTGAATTTACTTTGTGAGGTTCTTAGAGAGAATAAGTTATATGGTAAGCTAGAGAAGTGCACTTTCATGCAACCTGAGGTTCATTTCCTTGGGTTCATCATCTCAAAGGATGGGGTAGCTGTTGACCCTGAAAAGGTTAAGGCAATCAGGGATTGGCCCACCCCCAAGACAGTAACTGAGGTCAGGAGTTTCCATGGGTTGGCATCCTTCTATAGAAGGTTCATTCAGGGGTTCAGCTCTATCATGGCTCCCATCACATAATGTATGAAGAAAGGGGAGTTCACTTGGGGAGAAAAGGCAGAGAAGTCCTTCAATACCATTAAGGATCTGTTGTGCAGATCCCCTATACTAGGCTTACCTGACTTTAACAAGCTGTTTGAGGTGGAGTGTGATGCAAGTGGGTTAGGAGTTGGGGCAGTACTGGTTCAAGAGAAGAGGCCCATAGCCTATTTCAGTGAGAAGCTAAGTGGACCAAGGTTGAATTACTCTACCTATGACAAAGAGTTTTATGCCATAGTGAGAGCTCTGAATCATTGGGGGCATTACCTAAAACCTAAGCCTTTTGTGCTACATTCAGACCATGAGGCCTTGAAGTTCATCAATGGCCAACACAAACTCAACCCCAGGCATGCCAAGTGGGTGGAATTTCTGCAATCCTTCTCCTTTTCAAGCAAGTACATAGAAGGAAAGAACAATGTAGTGGCTGATGCTCTTTCTAGAAGATCTGTGATGTTGTCATTCATGGAGCAAAGGGTCCTAGGCTTTGAGTTCATGAAGGAACTCTACATGGAAGATCCAGTCTTCAAGGAGGAATGGGAGGTGTATTCAGAAGGAAAACTCAAGAAGGGAAGTAAATACTTGACACAGAATGGGTTCCTCTTCCAAGGAAACAAACTATGCATACCTAGAGGTCCTTACAGAGGGTTACTAGTCAAGGAGGTCCATTGCAATGGGCTTGCAGGGCACTTTGGAGTACAAAAGACCTATGAGATATTGCATGAGCAGTTCTATTGGCCCAAAATGCTGGGTGATGTGCAGGATACTATCAAGAGGTGCAAACCCTGTCAATTAGCCAAGTCACAGTTCCAAGCAGGTCCCTACACCCCTCTACCTGTACCAAACAAACCATGGGAGGACATCAGCATGGACTTCATAGTGGCACTGCCTAGGACACAAAGGGGCAAAGACTCAGTCATGGTGGTAGTGGACAGGTTCAGCAAAATGGCCCATTTTGTTGCTTGCAAGAAGACAGAAGATGCCATGGGGGTAGCTGAGCTCTACTTCAAGGAAATAGTAAAGCTGCATGGGGTGCTAAGGAGCATTGTGTCTGACAGAGACACTAAGTTCATGAGCCACTTCTGGAGGTCACTCTGGAGACTCCTAGGGACAAAGTTACTCTTCAGCACAGCATACCACCCCCAAACAGATGGACAGACAGAGGTTACTAACAAAACTTTAGGAAGGATCTTGAGATGTATCATTGCTAAGTCATTAAAGGATTGGGATATCAAACTGTCACAAGCTGAGTTTGCATTCAATAGAGCTCCCTCACACAGCACAGGTAAGACCCCTTTTGAAGTTGTTTATGGTGCTAATCCTCTAATGCCAACAGACCTAGCCCCAGTGATAAGGAAAGAAGTCAATTATGATGCCAAGGAAAGAGTACAACAAATGATGCAGATTCACAGCCAAGTCAAGAAACAGATTGAGAAGACAAATGAGATGTATAAGTCAAAAGCCAAAGGTCCAAAGAAAGCTAGGGAGTTCAAGGCAGGAGACATGGTGTGGTTGCACTTAAGGAAAGAAAGCTTTCCAGAGAAGAGGAAAAACAAACTCATGCCAAGAGCTGATGGTCCTTTTGAGGTACTTGAAAGGGTAGGGCCTAATGCTTACAAGATAGATTTGCCAGGAGATTATGGGGTAAATGGGACATTCAATGTGGGAGATCTAAGTCATTATCAGGAGGACTCTGAAGATGAAGAGGATTTGAGGACAAATATTTTTCAAGAAGGAGGGGTTGCAACAAGAGTTCAATGCCAAGCTCAAAGACAAGACCAACCAATCTATGATCAGTCCAACCATGATCCAATACCAACCTTACCCTATGTCAAAAGCTATCTTAATGCTTTGTATAGTCCAGGCCCAAGTAAGCAAGCCATGACACGAGCCAGGGATAGCCATGACACGAGCCAGGGCCAGTCAAGACACAAAACAGACTCACAAAACAAGCCAACAAAACCTCAGGAAATTCAGCCAGCAGCAGTGCCTTGGGGAGGGTCTCAGGGTAACTTCCAAGCTTAGGGACTTCAAACCAACTATGGGGCATGGTTCTAGGGAGGGTCTACAACCTTTTTGTCTAGGGAACCTTCCTCAGAAAACGCCAGGAACACCTCTCAAAACATAAGCCAAGTTCAACAGTCCAACTTCAACCCTTTTGTGCAGTAGTTAATATGTCACTGTCAACCTTCCTCTTTTGAACAAGCAATGCGTGAGGGACCTTCAGCACATCTTTGGGATCCATCCTACTTCAGTTTGGCTCACAAATCCATGCTTGAAAGTCCACTCTTCATCCAAGACATACCTGATCAAAACAATTAAGGAAGATTGTCCCTTTAGAAACTGTTTTTCTGCTTTAATTACTTTATGTCAGTAGTCTGCAAGTTTTTAGCTGTTATTTTGTTTTATGTTGTAAGCCTTTTTGGCCCTAGGAGTAGCTAAACGTCTGAGATGTATCCTTGTTGCCTATATA
>JAIUZE010011815.1:0-19079 GCA_022085475.1 Heliosperma pusillum | reverse complement strand
AATACCAACTCATGTAATTCTTAATTTAAAATTGACACATGATTTAGATATTGTACTACATTGAAGAAACCATAGTTCAAAACTATAGGATTTAGTTTTTTTAAAGTAAAATAAAATAATTATGTGTGTTACATGGGTGGTTTCTAAAAGTAATGTATTAAAAAGAAACAAATTCACAATAAAGACGGGTGTATCCGTCTTAATCGCAAGACATAAAAAAAACATTTGTTTCAACTACTTTTAAAACCGAATTTAGTAAAAAAAATGACAAAAACAATGAAAACAAAATGAAGAAAACAAATAAAAATTGATACAAAACTATTTCCTTGAAAAAAAATCAAATAGTACATAATAATGAATATGTCGCTTGATCTACAATAATTAAAAAAATTCATAGAGTTAAATAAAATAAAATGTAAAAATTTACATATATACAGTGGTTAAAATAAAGTTTAAAATAATTAAAATTAAAGGCTAGAAATATTTATCTGTCTTAAACTTAACACGAATAGTATCTGTCTTAAATGAGAATTTGTGGGCCTTAATGCGTGAATGGGTTTGCTTTTGGTGTAATTTTACGAGTCATTCAAAATAGTTTGGATTTATCATTAATTACAAGTAATCCGATACGGATTATTGAGTTTATTTACGGGTGATCATTTTATATTTCATCCGTCTCAATATTTTGTAAATTTTTAATTAAAATTTCTAGGAAAGAATAAAAAAGATATAATAAAATGACAGATTGAGACAAGGGAAGTATGATATGGGTTTAATATAGTAATTTATCTATCATTTAATCTTACTTTTATTAAAAGTGAAACGTTTCAAGCTTTCTCCTTAAACCACCTCATCACTCAACATTTTTCTTTTTACAAGTTGTTTGAAATATGTGGGGTTTTTTGGTACGACCAGTTTCAATATCATGGAAAATATAGACTACATTTATCTTACTTTTATTAAAAGAGAAACGTTCAAGCTTTCTCCTAAATCCACCTCATCACTCAACATTTTTCTTTTTACAAGTTGTTTGAAGTATGTGGGGTTTTTGGTAAGACTAGTTTCAATATCATGGAAAATATATACTACATTTATTTAGATAGCCATTTATATGTGACTATTCTTTAAAAACAATATTGTTATATCTCCGTAATTTTATAGAAAACTTATTTTAAGTGGTCGGTTGCAAAAAAAAAAAGAGTAATAAAAATAACATCACCGTCTCATAAAATATAAATCAATCATTATTTTAAGTTTGTGGTGAGAAATAAACTCCAACGGAAAAAGAACATTATAGTCATTATCCTTAACAATATAAATATGCTTACAATTACTAAACTTTTGGGCAAATATTATTTTGAACCACATGAATTTATGTTATCGATACAGTAACATGTTCATCGAATCGTGATTTAGGCAATCAAAATATTAACATAATACCAACTCATATGTAATTCTTAATTTAAAATTGACTCATGATTTAGATATTGTACTACATTGAAGAAACCATAGTTCAAAACTATAGGATTTTGTTTTTTTAAAGTAAAATAAATTAATTATGTGTGTTACATGGGTGGTTTCTAAAAGTAATGTATTAAAAAGAAACAAATTCACAATAAAGACGGGTGTATCCGTCTTAATCGCAAGACATAAAAAAAACATTTGTTTCAACTACTTTTAAAACCGAATTTAGTAAAGAAAAATGACATAAACAATGAAAACAAAATGGAGAAAACAAAAAAAAATTGATACAGAACTATTTCCTTGAAAAAAAATCAAATAGTACATAATAATGAATATGTGGCTTGAGCTACAATAATTAAAAAAATTCATAGAATTAAATAAAATAATAAGTAAAAATTTACATATATACAGTGGTTAAAATAAAGTTCAAAATAATTAAAATTAAAGGCTAGAAATTTTTATCTGTTTAAACTTAACACGAATAGTATCTGTCTTAAATGAGAATTTGTGGGCCTTAATGCGTGAATGGGTTTTGCTTTTGGTGTAAATTTACGAGTCATTCTAAATAGTTTGGATTCATTCATTAATTACAAGTAATCCGATACGGATTATTGAGTTTATTTACGGGTGATCATTTTATATTTCATCCGTCTCAATATTTTGTGAATTTTTAATTAAAATATTTCTAGGAATGAATAAAAAAGATATAATAAAATGACAGATTAAGACAAAGGAAGTATGATATAGGTTTAATATAGTAATTTATCTATCATTTAATCTTATTTTTATTAAAAGTGAAACATTTCAAGCTTTCTCTTTAATCCAACTCATCACTCAACATTTTTCTTTTTACAAGTTGCTTGAATTATGTGGGGTTTTTGGTAGGACCAGTTTCAATATCATGGAAAATATAGACTACATTTATTTAAATAGCCATTATATGTGACTATTCTTTAAAAAAAAATCGTTATATCTCCGTAATTTTATAGAAAATTTATTTTAAGTAGGCGGTTGCAAAAAAAAAGAGTAATTAAAACAACGTCACCGTCTCATAAAATATAAATCAATCATTATTTTAAATTTGTGGTGAGAAATAAACTCCAACGAAAAAAGAACATTATAGTCATTATCCTTAACAATATAAATATGCTTATAATTACTAAACCTTTGGACAAATATTATTTTGAACCTTATGAATTTATGTTATCGATACAGTAACATGTTCATCGAATCGTGATTTAGGCAATCAAAATATTAACATAATACCAACTCATATGTAATTCATAATTTAAAATTGACTCATGATTTAGATATTGTACTACATTGAAGAAAACATAGTTCAAAACTATAGGATTTAGTTTTTTTAAAGTAAAATAAAATAATTATGTGTGTTACATGGGTGGTTTCTAAAAGTAATATATTAAAAAGAAACAAATTCTGAATAAAGACGGGTATATCCGTCTTAATCACAAGACATAAAAAAAACATTTGTTTCAGCTACTTTTAAAACCGAACTTAGTAAAGAAAAATGACATAAACAATGAAATCAAAATGAAGAAAACAAAAAAAATTGATACAAAATTATTTCCTTGAATAAAAATCAAATAGTACATAATAATGAATATGTCACTTGTGCTACAATAATTAAAAAAATTCACAGAATTAAATAAAAAATATGTAAAATTTTACATATATACCGTGGTTAAAATAAAGTTCAAAATAATTAAAATCGAATGCAAGAAATATTTATCCGTCTTAAATTTAACACGAATAGTATCTTTCTTAAATAAGAATTTGTGAGCCTTAATGCGTGAATGAGTTTTGCTTTTGGTGTAAAATTACGAGTCATTCAAAATAGTTTGGACTCATTAATTAATTACAAGTAATCCGATACGGATTATTGAGTTTATTTACGGGTGATCATTTTATATTTCATCCGTCTCATTATTTTGTAAATTTTTACTTCAAATATTTCTAGGAAAGAATAAAAAAGATATAATAAAATCACAGATTGAGACAAGGGAAGTATGGTATGGGTTTAATATAGTAATTTATCTATCATTTAATATTACTTTTATTAGAGGAGAAACATTTCAAGCTTTTTTCTTAATCTACCTCATCACTCAACATTTTTCTTTTTACAATTTGTTTGAAGTATGTGGGGTTTTTGGTTGGACCAGTTTCAATAGCATGGAAAATTTAGACTACATTTATTTAGATAGCCATTATATGTGACTATTCATTAAAAAAAATCGTTATATCTCCGTAATTTTATAGAAAATTTATTTTAAGTAGCCGGTTGCAAAAAAAAAGAGTAATAAAAATAACGTCACCGTCAAATAAAATATAAATAAATCAATATTTTAAATTTGTGGTGAGAAATAAACTCCAACGGAAAAAGAACATCATAGTCATTATCCTTAACAATATAAATATGCTTATAATTACTAAACTTTTGGGCAAATATTATTTTGAACCTCATGAATTTATGTTATCGATACAGTAACATGTTCATCGAATCATACAGTAACATGTTCATCGAATCGTGATTTAGGCAATCAAAATACTAACATAATACCAACTCTTATGTAATTCCTAATTTAAAATTGACTCATGATTTAAATATTGGACTGCATTGAAGAAAACATAGTTCAAAACTATAGGGTTTAGTTTTTTAAAAGTAAAATAAAATAATTATGTGTGTTACATGGGTGGTTTCTAAAAGTAATGTATTAGAAAGACAAAAATTCACAATAAAGACGGGTGTATCCGTCTTAATCGCAAGACATAAAAAAAACATTTGTTTCAACTACTTTTAAAACCGAATTTAGTAGAGAAAAAAGACCAACAATGAAATCAAAATGAAGAAAACAAAAAAAATTGATACAAAACTATTTCCTTGAATAAAAATCAAATAGTACATAATAATGAATATGTCGCTTGAGCTACAATAATTAAAAAAATTCACAGAATTAAATAAAAAAAAAAGTAAATATTTACATATATACCGTGGTTAAAATAAAGTTCAAAATAATTAAAATCGAATGCTAGAAATATTTATCCGTCTTAAACTTAAAACGAATAGTATCTGTCTTAAATGAGAATTTGTGAGCCTTAATGTGTGAATAAGTTTTGCTTTTGGTGTCAATTTACGAGTCATTCAAAATAGTTTGGACTCATTAATTAATTACAAGTAATCCGATACGGATTATTGAGTTTATATACGGGTGATAATTTTATATTTTATCCGTCTCATTATTTTGTAAATTTTTAATTAAAATATTTCTAGGAAAGAATAAAAAAGATATAATAAAATGACAGATTGAGATAAGGGACGTATGATAAGGGTTTAAAATAGTAATTTATCTATCATTTAATCTTACTTTTATTAGAAGAGAAATATTTCAAGCTTTCTTCTTAATCTACCTCATCACTCAATATTATTCTTTTAACAATTTGTTTGAAGTATGTGGGGTTTTTGGTAAGACCAGTTTCAATAGCATGGAAAATATATACTACATTTATTTAGATAGCCATTTATATGTGACTATTTTTTGTAAAAAAAATTGTCATATCTCCGCAATTTTATGTAAATTTATTTTAAGCTGTCGGTTGCAAAAAAAAAAGAGTAATAAAAATAACGTCACCGTCTCATAAAATATAAATAAATCAATATTTTAAATTTGTGGTGGGAATAAACTCCAACGGAAAAAGAACATCATAGTCATTATCCTTAACAATATAAATATGCTTATAATTACTAAACTTTTGGGCAAATATTATTTTGAACCTCATGAATTTATGTTATCGATACAGTAACATGTTCATCGAATCGTGATTTAGGAAATCAAAATACTAACATAATACAACCTCTTATGTAATTCCTAATTTAAAATTGACTCATAATTTAGATATTGGACTGAATTGAAGAAAACATAGTTCAAAACTATAGGGTTTAGTTTTTTTAAAGTAAAATAAAATAATTATGTGTGTTACATGGGTGGTTTCTAAAAGTAATGTATTAAAAAGACAAAAATTCACAATAAAGACGGGTGTATCCGTCTTAATCGCAAGACATAAAAAAAACATTTGTTTCAACTACTTTTAAAACCGAATTTAGTAGAGAAAAAAGACATAAACAATGAAATCAAAATGAAGAAAACAAAAAAAATTGATACAAAACTATTTCCTTGAATAAAAATCAAATAGTACATAATAATGAATATGTCGCTTGAGCTACAATAATTAAAAAAATTCTCAAAATTAAATAAAAAATACGTAAATATTTACATATATACCGTGGTTAAAATAAAGTTCAAAATAATTAAAATCGATTGCTAGAAATATTTATCTGTCATAAACTTAACACAAATAGTTACTGTCTTAAATGATAATCCTTAATGCGTGAATGGGTTTTGCTTTTGGTGTCAATTTACGAGTCATTCAAAATAGTTTGGACTCATTAATTAATTACAAGTAATCCGATACGGATTATTGAGTTTATTTACGGGTGATCATTTTATATTTCATCCGTCTCATTATTTTGTAAATTTTTAATTAAAATATTTCTAGGAATGAATAAAAAAGATATAATAAAATGACAGATTGAGACAAGAGAAGTATGATATGGGTTTAATATAGTAATTTATCTATCATTTAATCTTAGTTTTATTAGAAGAGAAACATTTCAAGTTTTCTTCTTAATCTACCTCATCATTCAACATTTTTCTTTTTTCAAATTGTTTGAAATATGTGGGGTTTTTGGTAGGACCAGTTTCAATAGCATGGAAAATATATACTGCATTTATTTAGATAGCCATTTATATGTGACTATTTTTTTTAAAAAAAATGTGTCATATCTCCGTAATTTTATAGTAAATTTATTTTAAGCTGTCGGTTGCAAAAAAAAAAAAAAAGAGTAATAAAAATAGTGTCACCGTCTCAGAAAATATAAATCAATCATTATTTTTAATTTGTGGTGAGAAATAAACTCCAACGGAAAAAGAACATTATAGTCATTATCTTTAACAATATAAATATGCTTACAATTACTAAACTTTTGGGAAAATATTATTTTGAACCTCATGAATTTACGTTATCGATACAATAACATGTTCATCGAATCGTGATTTAGGCAATCAAAATATTAACATAATACCAACTCTTATGTAATTCTTAATTTAAAATTGACTCATGATTTAGATATTGGAATACATTGAAGAAAACATAGTTCAAAACTATAGGGTTTAGTTTTTTTAAAGTAAAATAAAATAATTATGTGTGTTACATGGGTGGTTTCTAAAAGTAATGTATTAAAAAGAAACAAATTCACGATAAAGACGGGTGTATCCGTCTTAATCGCAAGACATAAAAAAAACATTTGTTTCAACTACTTTTAAAACCGAATTTAGTAGAGAAAAAAGACATAAACAATGAAATCAAAATGAAGAAAACAAAAAAAAATTGGTACAAAACTATTTCCTTGAATAAAAATCAAATAGTACATAATAATGAATATGTCGCTTGAGCTACAATAATTACAAAAATTCACAGAATTAAATAAAAAATAAGTAAAAATTTACATATATACCGTGGTTAAAATAAAGTTCAAAATAATTAAAATCGAATGCTAGAAATATTTATCCGTCCTAAACTTAAAACGAATAGTATCTGTCTTAAATGAGAATTTGTGAGCCTTAATGCGTGAATGGGTTTTGCTTTTGGTGTCAATTTACGAGTCATCCAAAATAGTTTGGACTCATTAATTAATTACAAGTAATCCGATACGGATTATTAAGTTTATTTACGGGTGATCATTTTATATTTTATCCGTCTCGTTATTTTGTAAATTTTTAATTAAAATATTTCTAGGAAAGAATAAAAAAGATATAATAAAATGACAGATTGAGACAAGGGATGTATGATAAGGGTTTAATATAGTAATTTATCTATCATTTAATCTTACTTTTATTAGAAGAGAAATATTTCAAGCTTTCTTCTTAATCTACCTCATCACTCAATATTATTCTTTTTTCAATTTGTTTGAAGTATGTGGGATTTTTGGTAGGACTAGTTTCAATAGCATGGAAAATATATACTACTCCGTACATTTATTTAGATAGACATTTATATGTGACTATTTTTTTTAAAAAAAATTGTCATATCTCCGTAATTTTATAAAAAAATTATTTTAAGCTGTCGGTTGCAAAAAAAAAAAGAGTAATAAAAATAACGTCACCGTCTCATAAAATATAAATCAATCATTATTTTAAATTTGTGGTGAGAAATAAACTCCAACGGAAAAAGAACATCATAGTCATTATCCTTAACAATATAAATATGCTTATAATTACTAAACTTTTAGGCAAATACTATTTTGAACCTCATGAATTTATGTTATCGATACACTAACATGTTCATCGAATCGTGATTTAGGCAATCAAAAGATTAACATAATAACAAGTCTTATGTAATTCTTAATTTAAAATTGAATCATGATTTAGATATTGGAATACATTGAAGAAAACATAGTTCAAAACTATAGGGTTTAGTTTTTTTTAAAGTAAAATAAAATAATTATGTGTGTTACATGGGTGGTTTCTAAAAGTAATGTATTAAAAAGAAACAAATTCAAAATAAAGATGGGTGTATCCGTGTTAATCGCAAGACATAAAAAAAACATTTGTTTCAACTACATTTAAAGCCGAATTTAGTAGAGAAAAATGACATAAACAATGAAATCAAAATGAAGAAAACAAAAAAAATTGATACAAAACTATTTCCTTGAATAAAAATCAAATAGTAAATAATAATGAATATGTCGCTTGAGCTACAATAATAAAAAAAAAATTCACAGAATTAAATAAAAAATAAGTAAAAATTTACATATATACCGTGGTTAAAATAAAGTTCAAAATAATTAAAATCGAATGCCAGAAATATTTATCCGTCTTAAACTTAACACGAATAGTATCTGTCTTTAATGAGAATCCTTAATGCGTGACTGTGTTTTGCTTTTGGTGTCAATTTACGAGTCATTCAAAATAGTTTGGACTCATTAATTAATTACAAGTAATCCGATACGGATTATTGAGTTTATTTACGGGTGATAATTTTATATTTCATCCGTATAATTATTTTGTAAATTTTTAATTAAAATATTTATAGAAAAGAAGAAAAAAGATATAATAAAATGACAGATTGAGAGAAGGGAAATATGATATGGGTTTAATATATTAATTTATCTATCATTTAATATTACTTTTATTAGAAGAGAAACATTTCAAGTTTTCTTCTTAATCTACCTCATCACTCAATATTTTTCTTGTTACAATTTGTTTGAAGTATGTGGGTTTTTGGTAGGACCAGTTTCTATAGCATGGAAAATATATACTACATTTATTTAGATAGCCATTTATATGTGACTATTTTTTTAAAAAAAATTGTCATATCTCCGTAATTTATGTAAATTTATTTTAAGCTGTCGGTTGCAAAAAAAAAAAAGAGTAATAAAAATAACGTCACCGTCTCATAAAATATAAATCAATCATTATTTGAAATTTGTGGTGAGAAATAAACTCCAACGGAAAAAGAACATCATAGTCATTATCCTTAAAAATATAAATATGCTTATAATTACTAAACTTTTGGGCAAATATTATTTTGAACCTCATGAATTTATGTTATCGATACAGTAACATGTTCATCGAATCATACAGTAACATGTTCATCGAATCGTGATTTAGGCAATCAAAATACTAACATAATACCAACTCTTATGTAATTCCTAATTTAAAATTGACTCATGATTTAGATATTGGACTGCATTGAAGAAAACATAGTTCAAAACTATAGGGTTTCGTTTTTTTTAAGTAAAATAAAATAATTATGTGTGTTACATGGGTGGTTTCTAAAAGTAATGTATTAAAAAGACAAAAATTCACAATAAAGACGGGTGTATCCGTCTTAATCGCAAGACATAAAAAAAACATTTGTTTCAACTACTTTTAAAACCGAATTTAGTAGAGAAAAAAGACATAAACAATGAAATCAAAATGAAGAAAACAAAAAAAATTGATACAAAACTATTTCCTTGAATAAAAATCAAATAGTACATAATAATGAATATGTCGCTTGAGCTACAATAATTAAAAAAATTCTCAGAATTAAATAAAAAATAAGTAAATATTTACATATATACCGTGGTTAAAATAAAGTTCAAAATAATTAAAATCGATTGCTAGAAATATTTATCCGTCTTAAACTTAACACGAATAGTTACTGTCTTAAATGAGAATCCTTAATGCGTGACTGTGTTTTGCTTTTGGTGTCAATTTACGAGTCATTCAAAATAGTTTGGACTCATTAATTAATTACAAGTAATCCGATACGGATTATTGAGTTTATTTACGGGTGATCATTTTATATTGCATCCGTCTCATTGTTTTGTAAATTTTTAATTAAAAAATTTCTAGGAAAGAATAAAAGAGATATAATAAAATGACAGACTGAGACAAGGGAAGTATGATATGGGTTTAATATAATAATTTATCTATCATTTAATCTTACTTTTATTAGAAGAGAAATATTTCAAATTTTCTCCTTAATCCACCTCATCACTAAACATTTTTCTTTTTACAACTTGTTTGAAGTATGTGGGATTTTTGGTAGGACCAGTTTCAATATCATGGAAAATATATACTACATTTATTTAGATAGCCATTTATATGTGACTATTTTTTAAAAAAAAATTGTCATATCTCCGTAATTTTATAGAAATATTATTTTATGTGGTCGGTTGCAAAAATAAAAAGAGTAATAAAAATAACGTCACCGTCTCATAAAATATAAATCAATCATTATTTTAAATTTGTGGTGAGAAATAAACTCCAACGGAAAAAGAACATCATAGTCATTATCCTTAACAATATAAATATGCTTACAATTATTAAAATTTTGGGCAAATATTATTTTGAACCTCATGAATTTATGTTATCGATACAGTAACATGTTCATCGAATCGTGATTTGAGCAATCAAAATATTAACATAATACCAACTCTTATGTAATTCTTAATTTAAAATTGACTCATGATTTAGATATTGGACTACATTGAAGAAAACATAGTTCAAAACTATAGGGTTTAGTTTTTTTAAAGTAAAATAAAATAATTATGTGTGTTACATGGGTGGTTTCTAAAAGTAATAATGTATTAAAAAGAAATAAATTTATAATAAAGACGGGTGTATCCGTCTTAATCGCAAGACATAAAAAAATCATTTGTTTCAACTACTTTTAAAACCGAATTTAGTAGATAAAAATGACATAAACAAGGAAATCAAAATGAAGAAAACAAAAAAAACTGATACAAAACTTTTTCCTTGAAAAAAAATCAAATTGTACATAATAATGAATACTCCCTCCCATCCAAACCAAACTACCCCTACACTATTTCAAGTCAAACTTGTTAAATATTGACGTTGATTATATGTAGTCAATTTTTTAAAATTTGTATATAAAATTGAAATATTTACATGTATTATAAAAAGAGGTTTCGGAAAATTATTATTTCGATGCAAAAAAGTAATATATAATTGAAGAAAAACATAGTCAAAGTGTCGTCTCGTAGACCGTGAAAAGTCAACTGGGTAGTTTGGTCTGGATGGGAGGGAGTATGTCGCTTGAGCTACAATAATTAAAAAATTTCACAAAATTAAATAATAAATAAGTAAAAATTTACATATATAGAGTGGTTAAAATAAAGTTCAAAATAATTATAATCAAAGGTAAAAATATTTATCCGTCTTAAACTTAACACGAATAGTATCTGTCTTAAATGAGAATTTGTGAGCCTTAATGCGTTAGTGGGTTTTGCTTTTGGTGTCAATTTACGAGTCATTCAAAATAGTTTGGACTCATTCATTAATTACAGGTAATCCGATATGGATTATTGAGTTTATTTACGGGTGATCATTTTATATTTCATCCGTCTCATTATTTTGCAAATTTTTAATTAAAATATTTCTAGGAAAGAATAAAAAAGATATAATAAAATGACATATTGAGATAAGGGAAGTACGATATGGGTTTAATATAATAATTTATCTATCATTTAATAGTTAGTCGAGATAGAGTGAATGTGAGTGATTATAATAATCTTTTATGTATAATGATCGTGCGTGCTACTTGTATTTTAGTAAAATTTCTTCAATATTCAACATTATTATTTCCTTTTTAATTATTACCCCGTATATATCTAAATAGGGTTACATCTTTAGAACATTTTTTACTCATGTACCTTTTTCAACATTTTACATTTTCATTAAACTTTATCTGATAACTTTAATAATCAATGAAAAAGTGTGAGTCTATATATATAATTCACCTAGAAAAAGCCATGATACTTACCATATTATCGAGAATATGATCTGATTACTGGCACAAGGGTCACAAACAAAAAAGAAAGTGAAGTTTTTGATAAAAAAACATATAATGTTATTTATAGATAAACTATTTAGAAGTTATAATATTTTTCACTCATAATCGTATATTGTATATAACTTTATTATTATTCTTTTATCTTTATTTATTTTTATTATATTTTTGTATTGAATGTAAATTACAAATTTGCTAATATTACTATAATTTAAAAGGTTTGTTTGGTGCAAAACTTAATTATTATTTTATTATAATAAAATTTAATTACATACCCGTGCAATTTTGCACGGGCTTAAAACTAGTGGTGATCAAATCACAAGCATTTTGCAAGTACTGAGCCATCTGCGGATTGTGATACAAAATATGTCAATAAAGACATAGAATTGATTCTAATCGGGGATTAGTTAATTTGAACTAGGATCTGAAACCTGGGATGCATGGCTAGGGCTCATTCGAAATTTCGGTGACACATTGCATGTGAGCATTCTCTGAGTAGTGATATACCTTACTCTTTTAATTCCGGTGCCACATAATAACTTTCCAGCTATAAAATTGACGAAAACAAAGAAGTGGAGTCAAATGCACAAAAGGAGAAACGTTTGAGGCGAATTTGCTCATTTTAAAAGTAGAGGGGTTTAGTTGCATGTAGTGGTAAATGTTTTGGGGCAGTTTGTCACTTCTCTTTTTAGTGAGCAAAGGTACTTGCAATTTTCACTTGCAATTTTTATTAATTTTAAATTAGAATGGTACTGAAACTCGGTATCATTTGATGGCGTTCTATTAGTTGTTAACTATTTAACTCTTTGTATTTTTGTATATCATCTCGTTAGTAGTCGTAGTTTTTATAGTAGTTATCTCATAATCTGTATTTATCTAGGACTCTTAATAACTAGTCGCAATCTATAATTTTTCCATCTCTCAAAATATAGTGATAGTGTTAATTTCTATGACCTATATTTATTGATGTGGTTGTCTCTTAAATAATACTCCGTATACATATACTATCTTGATCCATTTCCAAATAACCTATAGGACTTAGGAGTAATAAACATTGACAAGCATTGTAAAGCTCTTCTTTTGTTGTTATGTAACTCTCTCCCTGTAATGTTAAATGTACTTCACTTTTTCTTTTGGAATCCATCCACTTCACCACTTTATCTTGAATTAGGGTCAACCCTAATTGTTATAGGTTTTTTAATCCAACAATTAATATTGGTAATTGTCATTTTTAAATTTGAGTTTTTTCATCGACTTTTGTGTTTATGGGTTTTTCATCTAAGGGCCTCATTGTAAAACATGAAATTACTATGTTCACTTTATATAATGACATATTTTTAAACATAATCCACTGTAATGAACACGACAATATTGTAGAATAACATTTAGTGTAAATAAACTATGATTAATTGAAAATGTTTTATTATAAATTCTTTAGTTGGTTTCATTTCTTAATCTTTATTTTTTTGTTATTTCCTTTATTGTAGGTTACAAATGGCAAGACACCGGTTTGATAATATTAATAATTTAATAGCTCGTCAACTAAACGGAAATATTTTAATTTCACAAAATAACGAAACATCTTTATCCTATATAGGGATCCAATGTTCAGGAGGTGGAAATTTATACGATCTTCATGAAGAATTTCGTACTTTGATTTCAAAGCATTCTAATTTAATTAATGTTATTTCCCCTCATAGTTTTCAGGGGTTTAACGGTGAAGTATTAGCTACAAAATGTTTGTTGGATAAAAATCTTAATCTTTTAGATTCTAATTGGTTTTTCGAACATGTGTTGATACATGATTCACCTAATACATCTCATCTCAAACCACTATATGCCACATTGAAATTTAAAAAACTGATATTTAGTTTTTTGTGTCACGTTGAAATATTTGAACCACAAACATTTCGTCCCGTGCTTAATCTAGACAAGATGTTCGTCTCACCTACCGGAGAAATCATTTTTACTGAATACGAACCTAGAGGTTAGTATTTCTATCAAATCTGATAATATTTTTATAATCTGATTACTTTTAAAATTTTCAAGTTAAACAGCAATTATGATGGGGTGGTCTGTTTTGTGGTAGGATCTCAACATGACAAGGCATATGAGAGAAATGAAGTGATAGCAGTGCTTCAACAGATTCTCACGAAATGGGCAAATCATTCTGAGACCCTTAATTGTGAATTCCAAGAATTGTTTAAGTGGGTGGGCACATACTTGTTTGCTAATCAAGGGTTAGTATACTTTTTATTCATTTCAAATACTGATTTAATTTATATAATGATGAAATACATTTGAATGACCATCAGCCAAGGCTTAACGGAAGTTCTCAAAGAAGCGGTTTTTTGGACACCTGCAATGCGGATCGTCTACACTATTTTTCTAGATTCGGCAAGTGAGACGCAAGCTCAAATTATTTATAGCCATTCACCAAATGCATTTCTTGTATCCGGTAATAACAACTGGTATACCTTGATAGAGAAATCAAACCACCCAATACTTGGTAAGTTATTGAGCCGAGGAGACCGTCACTACAATTATGATAGTAAGAGTCCAAGTACTCTTCGTGCTCCGAAAGGGAAAGGGGTCAGTGTTCCACCTTGGAACATGCTTATCAGCGGATTGAAACGGGTGCGAGACGCGTACTTCCATGCTAGTGAGAATAATGTGCGAATGGTAACTAATTATATACTATATTTCACATCTTACATTTCTACCTATTGTTATATTTAAGAATTTAATTTTAGTTAAATACTACTATATGTCTATATTGTAGTCAATTTCTAACCAAAAACTCAACTACACGGACATAGAGTATCAGCATATGTTCCAAGACTTTTTTCCGCGTCATATAATGGAATTCGCAAAATCACAACACTTGACCAGCTTTAATGCTATAGGACAAGTGTTGATGCTATTCAGGTTAGTAATTGTATTTATGTCATTGCTCTTTTTATTTTCCTGATAATGTTATTTTCGCATTCTATTTTATCACAATTAAAATTATTTATTTGAAGATGATCGGGGATTCCAAACCAACATATTAAGAGTAGTCGATGAATAAGGGAGGTTAAATTTCCCTTTGAAATAATCCACATGCACTTTGATGACTAAAATTAGAACTAGACAAAATCTTTAACCATGCCTAACTAATATTTTGCTTTTTTATGGTAAAGGATATTTATGCTAATGAGATGTATCTTTAAAAAATGTACGTTGTAGTGAATCTGAGTTTGAAGATGTCCAACCACTACTTGGTGATTTGTGAAGATGTTGTTCCCGTCCACACCCTGGTTGCTTGATTGGTGAGATCTTGGGTCTTGCTTTATTTTATTTTGTGACATAGCTGTTTAATAAAGCCGAATGAATTTCATGTGGCCAAAACGTTTGCTTGAGGTGTATCACAGATTCGCAGCGGGTGGAATAAGTGGTGACAAAGAAGTTTGTGACAGATAGCTTAGTAGCTAAGTTGAGGCGTATCGTGGTGTGATGGATAAACTATATATTGAGCGGAGTAGAGATGTCTAGGAGCGGGTCACAATGTACTAGGAATCTAGGTTTGTATGGATTTGTTAGTTTTGTTTTGGATGTGCTATTGGTTGTTGCATACTTACATGTGGCTTCCTGATATTGCTATTGTTAGTCATTGGTAGATATACTGGTTAACTATTGAGTCTTAAGAGTGACTTGTTTTGTTAAGTGTTATTTTGGTGTGACCGTGGAGAACATGTGAGTTTTAAAAGTAATATGAGTTGTTATTGCATAAGAGATTAGGGTAGCAAAGTACTCAATTTTTAAAATTGCAGTATGTATTTATCCAGCTTTATTGTCATCTTTTAGCGTGTTATTGTTGTATTGCATTTTGAGTTCACTCGACAGGTTTGGCATCTTATTTAAGTCGGCTGATGAATGAGGCGGTATTATTTGTTGCAGGTTCTTGAACAAGTGTTGCTGGTAGGATACATGACTTAGAATTTGGATTGTAACATACTCTTTAATGTATGGAGTTGATTTAATAGTTAGAAACTTAGAATTTAGAGGCTCTTCCGTTCTGGTGCTGTTAGTTAACCTTTATCTTTAGTAATATGGCGCTGAGGTTGTTTCAAAAACTGGATTGTATTTGTTTGGTACATGCTTACCAAAAACAAAAGTAGTAGTGTAATGAAGACAAATTTATTTCGATCAAATAGGCTCATCACTTCAGTGCATCCTGAATGGTTGGACCGTTAATATTGTTGTCGACCAACCATAGCACAAGTGCACAACCAAGACATGTGAATTACGTAGTATAAAGTAGATTTGGCTCCAACGGTGAAAGAATACTCGTGTGTATGAAGCGTACTTGATCTCAAAACCCAAATGATTTGGGATCTACATTACTACTCTCTAAAGCTATGTGCGACAACAACAATAAAATTTACTGTAGCCTATAAACCAGGCTCACCATGAATATATTTTTTTTATTTTTGGCCGCCGTAAATTAATCTAACTCTACAAGTCCAACGCACCTCTAGTTAGCCGGTGGGTTGGATTATTTAAGGTACGTGGGATAAAACTGAAGCAATATCAATGAGAGGATGGAAGCAACCACTCCACATCCTTAATAACACTAATATTCTTGTGTTGGTGTTGCTCGACCCGCGCAATTCTGAGAAGAATTTGAAGGCAGTCAAATGACACGTGTAAATTAGTGCAGTTATGGTAGATGGCTGATCTTATAACCTCGTGAATGCCTATAACTTATGCTTAGAGAAGCATTTTCAGCCAGAATCCTTTATGTGTGACAAAACACCTGACTACCATTTGAATCATATACCAACCAGCCAATAGATGCCCGGAGACTTGAAGTTTGACGCAAGTTGAACTTTAACCGGAATAGCATTGCAGTTACTACCCTTACCTATCATGAAGAAAGGGTAGTAATTCCTTATTTTATCTCTGAGCGAACTAGATCCCTCCCTGTCAGTTTCAATAAGACTTCTACCATTCCCCTTTCGTATTTCCAAAGCCTTGATAGTCGATCGTACTTCTTTTTCTTGCAATCTGAAGAAGGGTTGGGTCGAGAAGGCAATATGCTCGAATAAAATCTTATTGAGAATACTCCTTATACCACACAAGATTGAAAGGAAAGTAATAATGGTTGACGATTCATCAAGTGTAGTGAAATATTTGCACCAATTTGTAATTTAATCTTCCGGAGAGTGAAAACTTATTATCCGTAGAGATTCCGAGCGCACAACCCAAAATATTTTGACAACCTCACCGCCACGGAATAGGTGACCTATAATTTCTATAGTGCCCGTAGAATTACAAATGGCAAAAATATTATCAATTATAATTTGTTTCTTAGATAAATTCACCCCGTACCGGTAATGTATGAGTTAGGGTTTTCCATGATAGAATTTTCCAAGTTTGAGGCACATGTAATTGTTAAAGCTTTTTATAACAAAAACGCTTGGCGCCATAAGTAATCCTATTACATTCCTTTTCTGATCCAAACTTTGTAACTGATCCAAACTTTGCAAGATAAAGCGTAAGGGCATAAGTATATCCGCTTTTAACTGTACTAGTTGTTGAACGGCGCGCTCGCCCCAAGATAGTGTGACTCGCCTATTAGAATTAGTATGACTTCATGCATGTCGTAATGTTGTTTGCCGTACCGTCGAAGTTAGTTGTTATCTTAGTTGCTTTAGTTATCATAGATGTTTTTGTGGTAGAGACACATTTCACAATTGCTTCACATTACACAATTGCTTCCAGCATTGCGGAATTTCAATCGATCATTGTTCTAAAAAAAGCAGTCTCTCACTACATGCGTTCACCAAATATATAACTAATTATCTGAATATGGGTTAAATCTCTTACACTCTCATTACATCCGTTCACCAAAAAAAGACTTAATTACATCAAATCTACTAGCATGTAGCATTTTGCTACAAGCAAACTAAAATCGTTTGTTTGAGTAGATACAAATTTGGTAGCCATACTTCCCTTTTTTTTTTTTTATCTCATTACGTGAATTTAAAGACCAAATTATTTCCGAGCTATTGCGCGTAGGGATCCGACCGTCTTTATCTCTTAAATATGTCACATGTTAGTTTAGCTTGTCGCAATATAATTTGAAAACAACAAATACAAAGTCATGTTTAATTTAAAGTATAATCTTAATATGACGTTTTATGTTGAGTATATTAACATCCTAATCATAGCTGCAATAGTAATCAATTAGCACATGGTAGCATAAATCCTTCTTTCAATTATTCCCATTACAATTTTTTACAAGACTAACCACTTAAGACGACATCAAGCTACACAACAAGAACAAATTTTTTAATAAACAACACAACCTCAATGTACAACATTAGAATATCTTTCACATTTTAATCAACCAGTATCACATATCAAAGAACTTCATGGGATGGCACGAATTGAAGCTTATCGTCTTTATTCATAAGCACACAACAATTAAGGAAAGAACGCAAATGATTGCATAAATTTCTCAAGTTATTCATCTTTTATTATTCTGCTGCAATTTCCTGAAGAATTTCATAAGTTCATAATCTCCTGCCATCTTTTGAAGTGAAACTACTGAGAAAACACAACACATGAAGTGAATTTAGGCTTGTTTTAAGACACACACAAAGGACACACAAAGGACTAGCAAAGTCTCACAAACTGGCTAGCAATTGATATGGACTTATGCAAGGGTAACCAAGATAGTTCATTACCAAAGCACACAACAATTGATATAGGGTTTGTGGGACTTAACCAGCACACAGCAAAGTTAAGACACACCACTTCAAGCGTAAGCACAGAAGCAAAACTCAAGCATTGCACAAGGTTTGTAATTTGAAACAATGTTTCGAGTTTTGGTTCATAATAATATGATTTCTTACATTTATGAGGTTGGTTTATATAGGCCAAGGCTCATACATCTAAGACTTTCAACTTACATCCAAGGGTACAAAATACAAAGCAAAAGAGGCCAAGGTTAACAACTACCTTGCCTTACAACTAATTACTAAAATACAACTAACATAAAGCATAAAGCATACTATGGACTGTTCTTCTTGTTTGCTTGCTGAGGTCAACGCAAAAGATGGTAGGTCTAGGAGCTTGAACAATTGACTTTGAGTATAAAGTGTTAGCAACACTTTCACAAAGTCCTTTGGGCT
>JAIUZE010011814.1:0-10357 GCA_022085475.1 Heliosperma pusillum | reverse complement strand
TTATTATCGGATTCACATGATAGCTTTCCTATGATAGGTTATATGTTAGTTAATTGTTTCACAACATGAAAAGCATATCGTATATGTTAAGGTTTTGTATTTTCCATATACATCTCTTTTATGTTATTCATGTTTATTAAACTCGACATTTCGTGGCTGGGAGAACTCGGAGTTACTCCCCACTGACTGTGGCTTCCGTGTTTATATTTAATGCGGTCGAACAGGTGGTGAATGCATATTTGGGGTACATTGACGAGCTAGCGAGCGAAGTATTTACCTTGGACCTATATTCGGTTCTTAGATTGTATATTATTATATACTCTTTTCATTTCCGTATTTATACGGGAGATATGTCTCCCGTCTTGTATATTTCTTTTGTATAATATTATTTCCGTTTTGTAATGACCCTTTTTATTTATGACACCTTCGTTATGTATTATTATCTTTTATGTATTTAAATAATTTTTTTTCTTTCCGCAAATTTGAGGGTGTCACATTTACTTACTACTCATCTCGTTATTATGTATGCGCCACAGTCTTCCATACTGTGACGTACTGCATATCTCGCTGCTTTGTCTGTGTCACAGTCCTTCATACTGTGACTTAGACCTGCTGTACTTCTTGTGAACTTAAATTCAATTAAGTTTCTCACGTCTCGTACTTAATTGTTCTTACTTGTGTTATCAAATAACCAAGTTAAGTAGAAATTTTTAAAAGTACACCTAATTCACCCCCTCCCCCTCTTAGGTGTAAATCGTTCTTAACTCTTCAATTGGTATCAGAGCCTCGTGCTCTTGATATTGGTTAAAACCAACGAGTTGATCCTTTAGTTATGGACGATTCAAAACACACTAAGTATCCCATCTTCAAGGGAGAAAACTATGCTTTGTGGAAACACCGCATGGAGCACTATGTCAAAAGTGCGGACTATGAATGTTGGTTGATAATTCAAAAGGGTCCCCTCGAAATCATGGTCACTAATACCGATGGTACTAGTACCCCAAAAAGCGAGGACAAATATGTCGAGGCTGACTATAGAAAGGTCGAGAAAAACTCTAAAGCCATGTCCATCCTTCAATATGGCATTGGTGAACAAGAGATTAACCGGATCTCCGGATGTACTACGACCAAAGAGATTTGGGACACCCTAAGCCTTGCTTATGAGGGAACGTCACAAGTTAAAAAGTATCGTGTTGACCTTCTCATGCAACAATATGAGATGTTCAACATGACAAGAGATGAGTCAATTAATAGTTTGTCTTCACGTTTTTCTAGTATTATCAATGACCTCAAGAGTCTAGGAAGAAACTTTGAATCCGAGGACTTAGTTCGTAAAATTCTTCGTAGCTTAAATGAAAAATGGCAACCGAAGGTTACGGCTATTGAGGAAGCTAAAGACTTGTCTATTCTCACCCTTAATGAACTAATGGGCTCACTTATGGCTCATGAGCTAACCCTCATGAAGCGTTTTAGTGAAAGCTCTAAAGGGAAAGGGCTCGCTCTTAATGCTCTCTCAAGTGATGAGGAGGATGGAGATGACGAGTTTGCAATGTTCACTAAAAACATTGTTGGAATGATTAATGGTCGTAATTTTAAGAGGTTTAGCAATAATACTAGCAAGAGACATTTTCCAAAGAAAAAGTCAAATTCCACTATTGGTTGCTTTAAATGTGGTGACAAGGGTCACCAAATCAAAGAATGCCCAAAGTGGGATGACATCAAGTCTAAAGAAAAACGTGACTTTGCCAAAAGTCAATGCAAAAGCAAAGTTATGTCGGCTATTTGGGGCATGTCTGATTCCGAGGAGGACGATGTCCTTGAGGAAGAATTAGATGCCAAGTTGTGTCTTTCCTCTCATCTCAATAAAGATGTTCCAAAGTCATCAAATAAAGAATCAATCAAATGTCTTATGGCTCACTCTGTTGATCTCGATTCAGATTCCGACAATGAGGTAAATGATCTCAAGAAAAAGGTTCGATCTTTCTCTAAAGACAAAGTTTGTCTTCTTTTAGACCAATTTTTTGATAAGTGTCGTGTCCAAAACAATAAGCTAGATGCTATGCAAATTGAAATAGAGGACATAGCCGAGGAAAATATCAATTTAAAAGAGTGTCTAAAAGAAGTTAAACAAGCCGGTTCATCATCTTGTCTCGAGAAAGAAATCAAAAGGCTTAAAAAACAAAATCTGATTTTGAGTAAAAAAGCTGAACTGCTACATGTCACAGATACAGCCACTGTGTCATATGAGTCTAACAAGGAAATCGAGTCCCTCACTAAACATGTGTCCTCTTTAACCATGGAACGAGACCAACTTCTAATTGATCTAACAACATGTGAAAGTCGAAAAGAAGATCTTGTGCAAATTTCTGAAATATTAAATGATGAGTCAAGTCATGTGAAAAGTGCTTTAGAACATGCACAAAAATCAAACGATGACCTTCTTGCTCAAATTGAAATCTTACAAAAAGAATTAGCCGAGGCTAAATTGTTTTATCAAAAGTGGGAAGGAAGCCAGAATGTTTTAGAATTTCTTTTAAAACAATCACAAGAATACGAAAAGCTTGAGAAGAATGTTGGACTTGGTTTCAAGCGCAACAGTAACACTCACTGTTGCATTCGAAACCGAGACCCAAGCAAGACTGATTTTCGAAAAAGAAAATATGCTGGCCTTCCTGAATATATTATTTGTAACTATTGTGGCAAGACGGGTCATGTGTTTAATGGTTGTGAAAAGAGAGTCCTTGACCTTGAAAAGAGCACTAAAGTGACTAAACAAATTTGGATTAAGAAAGACTTAGTAAAGCAAACAAGTCTCAAGAAGGGACCCAAATTTATTTGGGTTCCTAAACTAAATGTTTGATCTTTTATAGGCATTAGTGAGGGGCAGCAACAATTGGTACTTAGACAGTGGATGGTCTCGTCACATGACGGGAAATGAAACTCAATTCCTCTCGCTAGAAGCCTACGATGGTGGCATGGTGACTTTCGGTGACAACAAAAGAGGTGAAATCATTGGTATTAGAAAAGTTGGTAAGTCAAAGTCACTATGTGTCGACAAAGTGTTGCTTGTCAAAGGTTTGAAACACAATCTCTTAAGCATCTCACAATTATGTGATCGTGGTAATATTGTTGAATTTCATGCTAGTGAATGTAGAATTCTTGATGGAAAAACTAGAGAACTCGTTCTTGAAGGAAAACGTGTTAAAGATGTTTACATGACTAATCTATGTTCATTGTCCGGTCAAACCCTATCATGCATGAGTGTCCAAAAGAATGACCCTTGGCTTTGGCATAAGCGATTAGGCCATGTTAATGCTAGAACACTAAACACTCTCAAGAAACTTGATCTAGTAGATGGCATTCCTAACATAAAATTTGATTTTAAATCAATATGTGATGATTGTGTTAAGGGAAAACAAGTTAAATGCTCCTTTAAATCCAAAAAGTTTGTTAGCACTTCTCGTCCTCTTGAGCTTATTCACATTGATTTATGTGGACCCATGCGCATTGTAAGTAGAGGTGGAAGTCGCTATATTTGTGTCATTGTGGATGGATTTTCAAGATATGTTTGGCTACTTTTCTTAAGTTCTAAAGATCAAGCATTTGATGAATTTTTAATTTGGGTTAAAAAGGTCCAAAATAAATTTGGTTTGAAACTTGTCTCTTTGAGATCCGACCATGGAACCGAATTTGAAAATTCATCATTTGAGGATTATTGTAATGAGCATGGTGTTAGTCATAACTTTTCGGCCAGAAGAACTCCCCAACAAAACGGGGTTGTGGAACGAATGAACCGAACTCTTGAAAATATGGCTAGGACCATGCTTATTAGTTCTAAAGTGCCAATGAACTTTTGGGCCGAAGCCGTTAACACTTCTTGTTACATCTACAATCGAGTCATGATAAGAAAAATCATTAACAAAACCCCTTATAAGTTATTACGAGGTAGAAAACCTAACATCTCACATTTAAAATGCTTTGGTAGTAAATGCTTCATTCACAATAATGGTAAAGATAACCTTGGCAAATTTGATGCTCGTAGTGATGAATGAGTTTTTATTGGCTACTCGGACCATAGTAAAGCTTATAAAGTTTACAATAAGAGAACTATGAAAATGGAAGAAAGCGTTCATGTAATATTTGACGAATCTAGTCTCTTTGTCTCAAATGAACAGGTTGACGAAGAAGAGGAGGATGATGATTTCAAAATTGGGATGATACGTCATAATATGGATCAAGTAGTTGATGAGGCTGTGCAACAATCGGAGCCACTGTTGCATGATGAAGCTGGCCAAAATTCAGGGGGAACTAATCTTCACTCAGCTCAAAATAATGCTAGCTCATCCAGGGGGAATGAGGATGCAAATGAGCAGCCCACTCAAACAGAAAGTGATCCACATTCACCCTCACAAAATAACCCTGATGCAACAGTGACGCCCACTGTGACACCAGAACCAAACGAAGCCTCAAACACTCTTGTCCTAAAAAAATGGAAACATCAAAGTTCCCACCCTCTCTCAAATCTAACAAGTGATCTAAACTCTGGAATGAAAACCAGATCCTCGCTCCAAAACTTTTGTGCCTTCAATGCATTCCTCTCTCAAATTGAACCTGCCAATGTCACAGTAGCTCTCACTGATACATACTGGGTGACAGCAATGCAAGAAGAATTAAACCAATTCGAAAGAAACAAGGTATGACACCTTGTCCCTAGGCCCTCTCATCGTACTGTAATTGGTACGAGATGGGTCTTTCGCAATAAGCTTGATGATTCCGGAGAAATCGTAAGGAATAAAGCTAGACTAGTGGTGCAAGGTTTTAACCAACAAGAAGGAATTGATTATGATGAAACCTATGCACCGGTAGCTAGGCTTGAAGCCATACGAATGCTTATAGCTTTTGCATCTCATGTTGGCATAAAACTTTTTCAAATGGATGTAAAAACCGCTTTCCTAAATGGCTATCTTGAGGAAGAAGTTTTTGTCGAACAACCACCGGGCTTTTTAGACAATGAATCTCCTAACCACGTTTTCAAACTTGACAAAGCACTTTATGGTTTAAAACAGGCTCCTAGAGCTTGGTATGATAGGCTTTCAAAGTTTCTATTAGAAAATGGTTTTTTACGTGGTTCGGTTGATAAAACATTGTTTATTAAGTCACAGTGTGATGAACTGTTGCTTGTTCAAGTATATGTCGATGACATTATTTTTGGTGCAACAAATGACGTTCTTTATAAATACTTTTCGGATCTAATAAAATCTGAGTTTGAAATGAGCATGATGGGAGAGCTTGGATTTTTCCTTGGTCTTCAAATCAAGCAAAGTGAAAAGGGAATAATGATCCATCAACAAAAGTATTTGAAAGAAATGCTAAGTAAGTTTGGGTTGACTAATGCTAAACCTTATGCTACACCTATGGTTTCTAACATCAAACTCGACAAAGACGAAAATGGTAAGAGTGTTAGTGAAACCGTGTATCGAGGTATGATTGGTTCATTACTTTATTTAACCGCTAGTCGACCCGACATACAATTTAGTGTATGCTTATGTGCCCGCTTCCAATCAAGTCCTAAGGAATCACATTTCAAAGCCGTTAAAAGGATTTTTAGGTACTTGGTTGGAACACAAAACCTATGTCTTTGGTATCCATCTTATTATGATCTTGATCTTGTAGGTTTTTCCGATGCGGACTACGCGGGTAGTGTGGTGGATAGGAAGAGCACTTCGGGTATTGCCACTTTCTTGGGTCCTTGCCTCATCTCATGGGCCTCCAAGAAGCAAAATACTGTTGCTCTATCCACGGCTGAAAGTGAATACTTCAGTGCAGCGCTCTGTTGCACGCAAATTCTTTGGGTACGACAACAATTGCATGACTACGGTATTATTTTCGACACAACTCCTATCTTTTGTGATAATACTAGTGCAATTAACATGTCAAAGAATCCCATACAACATTCACGAACTAAACATATTGAGATAAGACATCATTTTTTGCGTGATCAAGTTGAGAAAGGAAATATTTGCCTTAGCTTTTGTAGAACCGAAAATCAAATTGCGGACATTTTTACAAAACCGTTAGAAAGAGAACAATTCGTAAAACTTCGGTTGGAAATTGGTTTATTGGATTGCATGTGATTCTAGTTATTTTATTTTCCTAAATGATTGACTAGAGTTGAGAACATTCATATGATTATTTTAGTTGTAGATTAGTTTACTACATGCAAAAATATGGTCCAAAAATATGAATAAGTATGTTTGCACTTAAGTTGATTTTGCATTAAGCCACTCAACACACTCATATCATATCACTCGTATCACTTATCACAAGATTAACCCTCTCAAACCGCTGCCACATCCAAAAATTGGGAGATACATTTGTTCAAATACCAAATTCTCAAAACCCAATGTAGCATGTCCTTCCACATCTGCCACAGTCATGACCACTGTATCACAAACTGAAAATGAAAAGAAAGTGGGTTTGTGAGCAAAAAAAAATAAAAATGAAGTGGAGGTTGAGACTTTAAAAGAAAGAAAGTAAAGTTAAAAGAAAGTGGGTTTGTGAGCAAAAGAAAGTAAACTATGTGCATCAATTGTGTTTGTTCTTCTTTTGATGATGTCAAGAGGGGGAAGTATTATGACTGTGTAAGTGTGTGATCCTTTAACTCTTAGGCTAACGTTCACCGTAACATGTTTTGCTTCATGATTAGATGTTCTAATTAGGCTAATGTAGATTGAACCTTTCATATCATGATCATGTTTTATTATGTCTTATGTTAAATGCTTAAAAACCGACTAATCATGGGCTAAGGGGGAACTTCACACATTATTAAAACTTGCCATCATCAAAGGGGGAATTTGTTAGAACCATACTTGGTTGATGATGGCAAGTTTCATTGTCATTTAATGGTTTGCTTCTTAGTTATGATTTATAGCATTTGAAGCTCTCAATTATTTCTCAAGGATGGTGCAAGGACGATCAAAGATGAAGAAAATCATAGCCTAAGTCGAATGTTGTAAACGAAGTAGTGTAACATTCTTAGTTTGTCAAGTGACTGCAAAACCATGCAACAGTGCACGTCACTGTGGCACTGTGTTTCTGATACAACGAAAGGAGAAATTTTCGAATGGGTTTATTTGTCAAAATACTCAACTATATCTTTTTAAATGATTTCTGATTTTCAAAGAAACAAATTACAAGTTTGAAAGAGAAAAGTTTGCTTAATTGAGAAGCTAAGTACACTTGGTTAATAACCAAGTTCACTTGTTTAATAACCAAGTTCACTTGGTTATTAACCAATGGTCACAAGTAATTTATGGTTCCCATAACAATTATGGAAACACACTTCCTTTTTTCTGAAAAAATGGCAGCTCTCTTGAGCCTCACAAATGCTTGTACTAAGGAGATTTTAAAGTGATTCTTTATCATATTACCCATTGGATAAAAGAGATAGATGTTGTGTTAAGTTACACACTCTTCCTCTATAAATAGCCTCACACTTTGCCATTCATAACCAAGAATTTCAAGAGCATTTAGTAAGAAACTTTGCAAATAATTTCTGAGTTTAAAGCTTTGTTTTCAAGTATTTGCAAAATCGTTTTAAGTTTAAAGTCTTCAATCATTTTTCAAAAGAGCTGTAATTCTCCATGTATAAGTTCGCTGCACTGTGACATCTAAGTTCGTTCCATGATCTCGTGTTTAAGTCTTAATTGTGATCTCCATGTTCATTAAGTGAACGATTGAGATTCAAGACTCTGTAAACCTGTGAGATAGAACACAAAAACTCTTGAAGCGGAGTAGCTTTAAGTTTGAGTGCAACCGGGGTTGGTTGGCGAGTTATTTTCATTGTAAGGGGTTTAGTAAGTTTGAGTAAATTTCTAAACAAGCAATAAAATAACTTTGGACGTAGGCTTCGGAGTAGAAGCTGAACCAATTTAAAAACATCGTCTTGTTTGTTCATTTACTTTCACATTCCGCTACTTATTATTTACTTACTACTCATCTTGTTATTATGTATGCGCCACAGTCTTCCATACTGTGACGTACTGCATATCTCGCTGCTTTGTCTGTGTCACAGTCCTTCATACTGTGACTTAGACCTGCTGTACTTCTTGTGAACTTAAATTCAATTAAGTTTCTCACGTCTCGTACTTAATTGTTCTTACTTGTGTTATCAAATAACCAAGTTAAGTAGAAATTTTTAAAAGTACACCTAATTCACCCCCTCCCCCTCTTAGGTGTAAATCGTTCTTAACTCTTCAGAAATCTTGTGGTTTCAAATATATCGAATGGAAGCTATTTGTGATGGAGATATGAATACTCGCGCCTTTCATCTTAGCACGATAACTCGGAGAAAACATAACCGGGTTGGAAGCCTTTTAAACTATTCGAATAACTGGATTTGGGAGCCGAATCAAGTGAAGAACGTGGTGGTAGAATAATTTCATAATCTGTTTGGGGCGCAATATGAGCGTTGCAATCTGAAGGGTTTAACGATATGCCTTTTCCCGCACTTGAATTCAGACGAACGAACGCGTTTAGACCACAACTATACCATCTCGGAGGTACAATGTGCTCTCAACCAAATGTCGCCTTACATGGCTCCTTTGCCGGATGGATTCCAAGCTATTTTCTATCAATCTCAATGGGAGATTGTTTCAGCGAGTCTTTGTTGTATGATCTGGAACGTGTTGAATGATGGCGTCTTTCCTGATGGGCTAGGTGAAACCTTTATGGCTTTAATTCCCAAGATAGACCACCCAAAAAAGTCACTCATTTTAGACCGATTGGACTATGCAATGTTTCGTACAAGATTATCAAAAAGATGATTATTAATTGACTTAAATTGGTCCTTCATGTTCTCATCATCCCGGTCCAAACTAGCTTTGTTCTTAAACGTCAAATCACAAATATTATAATCCTTGTTCAAGAAGTATTGCGTTCTATGAGGAGGATGAAGGGACGAAAAGGATACATTCCTTTAAAGCTTGATCTTGAAAAGGCTTACGACAAGTTGGAATTGCTTTTTATTGAACATAACTTGATGGATATGAAGATTCCGGAAAGAATGGTCCAAACAATTATAACTTGTATTAAATCATCCTCTCTTAATATTTTGTGGAATGGTGAGAGAACCAAAAGCTTCACCCCGACTCATGGTATTCGCCAGGGAGACCTGCTCTCCCCCATACATCTTCACTATTTGTATGGAGACACTGAGCCAGTTAATCGACCGAACTAACCATGGAGAGGAGTGGATGGGTTTCCCGACATGTAAAGGTGGACCGATACTCTCTCATTTATTTTTCGCTGACGATATTATTCTATTCGGGAAAGCCACGTTAGGACATGCTCATTAGATGAACAAGTGTCTCAAAAGTCTCTGCAAAGCCTCAGCACAACGGGTTAGTCGCTTAAAATCTCGTATTTGCTTCTCTCCGAATGTTGATTAGCTGCTAAGAGAAAATATTTTGTCCGAGTTGAGCATTGAACGAACTAATGATTTGGGCAGGTACCTTGGAATGCCAACTTTGAATGGAAAGTGAGTAAAGAAACCTTCGATTTCATTGCTAAAAAAGTTGACAAAAGATTTTCGGGATGGAGGGCGAAGAACTTGTCTTTAGCAGGGGGTGTGACTTTAGTTCAGTCAGCTTTGTCTACTATTTCGTTGTATGCGATGCAAACGATTAAATTACCTAGGGCGTTATGTGACTATTTAGATAAGAAGGGTAAGAGATTTCTTTGGGGTGTAGATCAAGAAAATCGTAGTCTCAGCTTGGTTTCTTGGGACATGGTTACTAATGAAAAGAAATATTGAGGACTTGGGCTAAGATCTACGCGACAAGTTAATGTTGTATGTATGGCAAAACTTGGATGAAGGATGTTTGCAGAGCCTAACTCACTTTGGGATAGAGTGCTACAACAAAAATATTGTAAAGGCAGATGCGATGTAGAGATGTTCACAGCTAAGTCGATTAGCTCTAATGCTTGGAAATGAATTGTTAAGGCCGTCGATGTGGTTAAAAAAGGGACCGGTATAGCAGTAGGTAATGGTCGAAATACATTATTTTGGCGACACAGGTGGGCGACAGATACTCCTTTGGAACTGCTAAGGTACCATTCCATTCCCGAGTTAGTTATTAATGCTAAAGTGTCCGATTTAAGGGATGTTAGGTCAGGGTGGAAATGGGAGTGCTTTGCGGACCTTCTTACAATTGCGTCGTATGAATTGCAACTGGTAGATCATAACAATGATACTTGCTACTGGGCAGAAACTTCCTCTGGGTTCTTTTCGATTAAGTCTGCAATTCGGATCGTTAGGACCTTACCCATGGCGGAAAGTGAAAGCTTGTGGAGGAGG